>CCAG010018946.1:0-21005 GCA_001077435.1 Glossina morsitans morsitans | reverse complement strand
CTTCCTTAAAAACTATATTTCTAGTATTTCTTCTTTGACATTTGCAATTTTTATATCAAGGAAACTTTTAGAGCATCACCTTATTCAAAGATCATTGAAGCCGGATTTCCTTTTTTATAAATCTAGTGTTTACTTATTTATGGCATCGGCTTAAACAAACTTTCACAACGCTTCACAAGAACAATCAATGTTATTTCCTTATTTAATTTTTATATCCTTCTTTTCACACAGCTCAATCGATGTTATTTCTTTGATCGCCGAACCTTTAATGAATCGCAGACAAAACAAAAACTCACCACCAAAACTCTGCATCGCATGATTTTTGCCATTTTTTTGCTCTCTTTGCTTAGCTAACGGCTAGCCGCTATTTGCAAAGAACCGCAAAATCATGCGATGTCCCATAACGGCATGCCGTTATCGAGACATTTTTGATGGAAACAGACTGACAGACCCCCTACCTTAATTTGTTCGCGGACGTTACAAAATAATGCTTTTAAAAATGCTTAAATGGTCATCGTAAGACTAAGAGGACTTTTAATTTTTCTAAAATGGAAAGAAGCCCACAAAACAAATCGTTGACTGGAAACCACTTTGCTATTTTTTCCTTACAACTATCTGATATGGGCATGCCGCCTATCTTGTTAGATGATCTTGTAGCGGTTCTGCATTGAAAAAAAACTTCGGCTGCGGGATGTGTCGGGGTTAAATACGATATGATCAATGTTCTCTCTGATCGAAGACTGTCTGCATTGTTGAATGCCGTAAATAAATGTTGGGCTAAAAGCACCATTCCAAATGAATGGCGTCATATAGAAATTGTTCCGATTCCAACGGCCAGGAGGAATTTTGACGAGTTGGTTAATTATAGACCCTTCTCTCTCATATCGGTCCTTATGAAGATTACAAATTTCATGGCAAGGGAAAGACTTGTTCTTTTTTCCTACACTCATAATCTCTTACCTGATCCTTCTTTTGACCATTAAAATTACAAACCTATCAACATGTGTACAAATGATTTAAATTCCACAATTCCAAGGGAAAAAAGGGGATGGAAAAAAGTTGTGATGCTCTCTCTTAAAATCTACAAAGGCTATGAATGTGTTGACCTGAGTAAATAAGCTAAAATGCTTAGACTATTTGATATACCGTGTCATTTGAGATTCCGAATTTTAAATGTCCCCTCATTTGGCATCCTAGTTCTGGCTTCTGACACGGTTGAGGTTCAAGGAGAACTGCCACAAGGCAGCTGCCTTAGTCCTGTTCGCTTCAATCTGTATGGCCAAGTTGCACCCACTTTAGGATAGCAGAACATATATTTTCGGATGTGGTGATGATTTCCTCTGCTGGTAAATTTTTTAAAGAAGCAGTTGAAAACCTTGCTATTAAAGCCAATCTCTTTTTAATGCTTGCAGACACCTTGACCTTAGCTTCAACCCAAATGAAACCAACGCAATGTATTTTTCAAAAGGTTCCAGGAAGTTTATTCTGATTAACCAAAAGACTTCCTTTAAGTTCTTTGGCAGGAGTCTTGATATCTTCGTTTTTACGATCAGGAAAAATCCTACACAGATTCACAGACGGAAGTAATCAATTCAGAATTTCACATTGATCAAGAATATATATACTTTATAGGGTCTCGGAAGCTTCCGTTTGGGTGTTACATACATTATGAAAAAAAAAAATTGATCCATCCATCAGCACTTTTAAAAAGTTTTTATATTCCATAAATCAATTATTCCTACACAGCCATATCTTGATATCAATCTTCTGAACTGAAGTCCACAATGGGCAATACTGAATGGACTATTATACGCTGGATACTAACTAATCAAGAGAGAGAAGGCAATAATTGCAGCTTAATCTTCCCGAAACGGAAATATTTATCCCGTTCAATAAAAATGACGAAAAATCTCCACTAGTAATAATTTTAATATATAATTTTAAAATAAAAGGGACGTCCAACCAAGTATGTCCGTAATACGCAAGCGAGTTAACTTTACAAATATTTTCACTTGCGCTTTCAAAAATGCACCTTTTTTTTAAAAAAAAGAAAGATTTGACGTCAACCAAACAGCAACTTGTAGTTGACGTAATAACCTAGCATAACACTAAACCGACGTTTAACATTTAAAGGTATTTAAAGGAATGATTCTTGGTAAGTTGCGCCGATCATTAAACATACAACTACAAAGCTTTCCGCCTTATACAACGTTATACAAACTCGTTCGCAAGATTACTTTCGTTTCTTTCGTTATTCTCCATAGTGAAAGAGGATTTAGCCGCTTTATATAAACACAAATAACAAAGCTTGCACCAAAACCTACAAATTTGTAGTAATGTCCTGCAATTTATAAAATTGTTTAACCTCTTTTACTTATTTTGTTCAGTTTTTTGCGTCTGGGTCTCTTTCGAATTACATTTAAATTTAATCGTCGAAATAAATTATGTCTAATCCATTGGAGCAACATTTTTTAATTTTAACTAAATTAATTTTGGATAAATTAGAAGACTAGTGGTAGACGTAGATTAATATTTAGGGTGATTAAAATTAATTGTTGTTTAATCGCGCCTAGTCAAAGGCAGGGTTTACGAACTGCAAGTTAACTGCAAATTAGATTCTAGCAATAATAAATTTAATTAAGCAAATATAAAAAAAAGGTGTACTAATGTTTCGTTAATGCTAAATGTTTGCTTTGTTTATTAAAAACAAATCGTGTATGTATTTTATAAAACTGAAAGAATTTTGCAATTGCAAATTTGGTTTTTATAGGGGCCTAAATAATGCAACTTGCGAAATTATAGTGATAAGTATGTTTAAAAATCATTTGGCTATTTTTCGAACCAGGTATATATATAGTACAGACCGGTCGGGAGTTAAATTTTTAGTAAGTTGCGTTGAAATTTTCGTTTGTAACATTCTCAGTTTTTTCTATTCCACTCAACAGAAGTGTATCGCCTGAATGCGTATCTCTGTTCATTGCAAATATAATGACCCATAAAAAAAAACATTTGGTTAGTGCGACTGTAGGAATAACTATTTACACTCATTCGTGGAGTAAACAATAATTTCACTAAAGTCATTAAATGCAAAGAAGTTTTGATTCTGCCAAAAAAAATATATTCCGGTATTCTTAATAAAAAAAAGTATGCTTTCAATCGTTCATGAGATCCCAAATTTTCGTTTTTGTTTCTGACTTTCACTCCTTTCAACTTTAAGATGAATTTATTTGTTGTAGTTATTGTTTCTCGAAAAAACTCTACTCCGTAAAAACTTTATAAACAAGACGTTAGACTGTTAAACTCGTTAAACTGTGTAAATAATTTTGACAAGATGCGGCGTAAGTTGGGGCTCTTTAACGTATATGATTACATTTGTAATCACAGTATATCGTACACAAAACTTTTTATAGAGAGTGATCGTAAGAACGGTCCGATTCAATCTATTTCGAATAACGTTTTTTCTTCGGCCATATTTTCAACAATTTGGAACTATATGTTGAAGAAAAGAATGCAAGATCATACATCAGGCGGGCAGACATGATTGATATAATAATAGATGGATCTGCCTTGAATCCTTCGGGGTGTTTCAAACATCCTTGTAAAACCTAATAAGAAGTGATATAAGATATAAACTTAAGAACAAAGTAAAATTTAAACTTAATCAAGAATAAACTTAAAATGAAAGTTTGACATGACGTCATGTGGGGACATTCTTCCATCACGAGATTTGATAATTTACAACCTTCATATATGTTTGTGATATATAGCATTTTTGTAGCTGTTTTGAAGAAGTTTACTATTCATTACTTTTTATGTATTTATTCAATAGGTTTATTTGACATTTTTCCGTTCTTCTCTAAAGAAAGAATGTTTAATGTCTTTCTCGACTCTAAAACGTATCAACTTTCTGGTCCTCTAATCTCTGATGTTGTGCTAATTTAACATGAGTTCTGCTTACACCTACACGGCTGCTGCAAAACTTAATGGATTGACCAAACTATTTGAAGCATTGGTAATAAAAAGAGTCAATTCTGTTTTAGGGTTAGTTCAGGTCAACTTCCATTGATCTTCTGAAGTTTGATAGTCAAATTTTTAAAGTGTTTTTCGGCCATAAGCAAACGGATGTTTCTTCACGAAAGCGTTCGACAGAGTGGATTGCGGGTTGTTAGTTCATGAATTACATCATCTTAGTTTTTCGCATAACACAGTGACATGGTTTAATAGCTATCTCAATGATCGGCCCCAACGTATGTTATTTAATTCTTGTCAAGTGCGTCCAGTCACAAAGTTTTAGGTGTTGTTTTCGACGTAAAACTCAAATTTGATATCCATATTACTAATAGTCAAATTTCTTCTTCGCTTTATAAAAAGACGATCTGAAGAATTCAATGATCCCTGTGTTAGCCACAGATTGAGTTATGCGAAAGATAAAAAAACATTTCTTCAATGACAACTACGAGTTTCAGTTGTTAGAACAAAAAGTTATGGCAAGATCATTTACAACTTAATAGTAAAAATTCTAGCGTGTGCAACGAAATTATAACTAAATTAATAAGTCATTTTCTATTATAGGACGATTTGTTCTTTATATCAAACCATTTTGAATTTATTGTCAAATAATTTTTAATTTTATTTAGCTTTTGCAAAGCGTTAATTCCAAAAAGTATAAAAAAAGGTTTTCGCGTTTGTATTAATAACGTATAAAGCAATATTCGTAAACCTTTTTTATTTAAATAGCTAAAGTAGAATATATACTTAAGAAACGCATATACATTCAGTAGAAGAATTCTTTCACACTTAACTGCATGCGTATAGCAAAACATTGCAATCAAAAGGATTTAATTGCAGACACTTGTAAAACTGAGGAAAAAAAATGCTTCATTGACTTTGAATACTTCTGGCAATAAAGCGACGACTAAAATAGAAATCTTGCACAAATAATTCATTTCTCGAATTCATACATTTATGCACATTACCATCCATAATTTAATGGAAGCTATAAAATATACGCAGACGTACACGTTTTGATTAACGAAGAGAAGTGAACACATGCACTGCACGCGTACGTATTCGCTTATTATTTAAACCGTGAAGAATGCTTAGAAGCTATTAATAAAAAAGTTTAAAAACTTATAAAATTTACAGTTTCTCAGTTTTGAGATAAATCCACCTATTATTATATCAATCGCTTCAGAATCATTTCTGAAATTAAAGATGTTTGCTCCTCTAATGTCTGTCCATGTGTTCATGTTTTTAACGTACAGTTCGAAATTGTTGAGATATTTTAGTGAAATTCGGTACACTAATATTTTCTTGGCTAAAGAACGAGCGGTTTTCAAAATGAGTAGAATCGGACCGCTTTTACCATTTTTAAGATGTACGAAGCTTCTATGTTTATACATAATTTAAGAAATAGTTTGAAAAAATCACTATTAACTGTTTAGTTACACAATTCACTTTCTAACAGACTATGTTCTGTAAGCAGTAACGGCGGATGGTGACTATCTTCAGATATAACAAAGGAATCAGTGCAAGACAAAGATAAATTATATATATAAGATAGACATCAAAATACCAAGCCAAGCAGCTTATTATTTGAATTGAAAATGTGACTAAGTTGAAAATGACGAGATCGATGCGCTCATCATCGAAAAACACATTGCATATCAATAGATACGAAAACGGAATATAATATTCAAGCTCATCGTTG
Organism: Glossina morsitans morsitans; assembly: GCA_001077435.1. Lineage (NCBI taxonomy): Eukaryota > Metazoa > Arthropoda > Insecta > Diptera > Glossinidae > Glossina > Glossina morsitans. Next base: position 15,295 of record CCAG010018946.1, on the reverse strand, counting down.
AAAACCTGCGATATATTCGAGCATATAATATATGGATTAACGAAATGCATCTTGATTTTAGCGTGATAGGTATACTGAGATAGCTCACAGATGGGGATACGCAGCTGCTTACCGCAATTACCACTAGTTTTGATATGGAAACATGAAAATTGCACTATCGATAATCTTCCGTTGGAGCGAAGTTTCAGTGAATGCTACGACATGGAAGCCACAATGTATGGAATGAAGAGATGTATTGCGTATCGTGGATATTTCGGTACAGAATTTTCTGCAGATATACAGTATTGTTCACTTTTTTGAGTCCTTATCAGGTTGTTTTACAATCATAGCGGTTATATTTTATGGCATATCGCAGAGGCTCAAAAAAAAAAAAAACGTAAGGCTTGCTTGTCGGAGACTGAATAACTTTAACATGGAGTTTTTATAAAGATGAAGATATATATGTATGTGTTCGTAAGCTATATTATTAAAAATATTCACACAAAACGTTTATAAAAAAAAAAAATTAAAAGTACGATCAGCAATATAGAGAAGAAAATTTTTTTGTAAAGAATTTAATATATATTTTTATACCCACGGCTGAAGGATGGTCATAATGTTAGCACCACCCAAAAGAAGCTCCGTGCGCCTTATAAAATATATATATCCTTGATTAGTACGATATTCTGAATTGATTAAGCCATGTCTGTCTGTCTGTGCGCCTGTGTATCGTTGACACTCTCCTGGGTGGAAAAATGAATATATCGACTTAAAATTACGGCAGCAACTTTGGAATTTTGTGTACCCAGGTTGGCGTTGAAAACTGGTCAAATTGGTCAGAGCAGAAGCCCGCAATTAAGCGTAAAGTGAATCCAATTCTGTTTTTATAAACAAAATTTGTGGGTTTTTGCTCATTATTGACAAGATATAAGAGATGGAAGACTGAACTTTTCCACATTTACTTTACGAGAAACTCAAAGTCACAAGTCATTAAATTTTCTTTTTTGAGGTTTTATGCTTGTTAATCATAACGTAAACGAGACAGCATGTTCAAAATTATTTTGTATATTTCTCAAATGAAGATATATTATCTATCGAGATATGCGTTAATTCTACAATAAGTATTCACCATACCACGAACTGGTGGATTAATATTTTCTTAACAATGTCAGCGATATAGCTATCAAATAAAAGGACTTGAAGTGTAGATTGCGAAAGCTAGGAGTGTTAATTCTAAATTAATTGTGGCGGATAAATTTTTAATGCAAAATGCCGTCCATATCAAATAAAAGATCTTGGAGAGAAGAACGCGAAAAGCTAACGGCGTTAATCCTAAGTGAATTATGATGGACGTCACGTAGGCATTTTATGTAAACGTGTTAATAGGACGCATTTCATCTAACCTAAATTAATTTTTTACCTTTTTTGTCGACATAGTAATTAACCGTTTCTACATCTCTGGCACATGTTGCATACTTTCGATGATAATTTTTTGTATAGTGATATTTTGTGGATTGTTTGTTACATCCTTTATGCATACTAATTTAAAATTTGCTCCAATATAATGGAGCGAGTTTCTGAACTTGATCGTTATTAACTCTGCAGTTCTTCTTATATATATAACAAAAAATCCGTATAGCGTTTATATAAATTCCACTTATTTGCATAGTTTGGTTGCAGAAGTATGCTTGCGAAATTCGTGGCAAGCGAATTGTTAAAATAAAGTTGATCGTGTATATTTGAATGTAGTTGAATGTATACCTCGCGTTACAGTCCCGTCATGCATTTTCACAAAATTAGGCAAGAGAAAGGTAGCCTTTACCACTGCTGCACCAGGGATTCGTTTGGATGCGGCTTAATGGCCACTACCAACGAGATGACAATTAACCGAAAGTATTTTTGATAATCTTTCTTGCCCGAGATAATAATTTGCTGAAAGTTGCCTTGTTTCCTGCTAATAGAATCCCAGAGTAAGGCCTCGCTACGTTGTTTCCTGGAGCATCACCCACAAAATTGTTATGAATAAAATATTATAAATACATATATATACAGAAAAATATATACGTATGGAGATTAACTCGACAGTATTCCATTCAGGTTATGCTTACCTTTTCGGTTTATAAAACGTTCTTCATTTTGTTCGGGCTTTCGAAAATAAATGTAGGTTCTGTCTACGCGCCCAATCACTTCCATAAAAATTAGGAATATTTCAATCATTGTTTGCCGCTACGTAAGCATGAAAAGCACAACTAGAAGTTACGTGCAAAAATTTCTCCCAAAGTGCATTCAAAGTGGTCTTTTGGCACATGAAAATTTTGCAAAAATTGGTATCTAGCGATATGTTTATTTTAATTTACGTTGTTGACAAATTTATAAAACTATTTACTTAGATTTTTTCGGGTAACGTAACTCAATGTCTTTCTACGTCTTACAAGATTTCTTTTCCTCCTAATATAAGCAAAGGAACCATTCCGCATGATGTGTGTATATTCCGCAACATTACTTGTTTATTTGATAACAAGATTTGATTAAGTTTTTTTTTTGTTTTGTTCAGTAAAATGGATTAGGCCTATTGGCGATAAGGTCAATATATCCAGCAGATTAATTTAATGTCAACGCATTTTCTTATCACAATTATTGTGTTTATAATTAAAATCTTCTTGTATTCCGCGTACATTTAAAAAAAAAAAATATTGAAAATTGTTGCAAAATCATAACTGATGGATGATAATTTTGTTGAGCCAATACTGACAGAAACTCCAGCAATTGTTACACACACACCATAAGCCGCTATGACAATTGACTCACATCATTTATATATAACAACTTTTTGTGGTTTCAATACAACTTCCATTTTTTATAATAAATAAATATATATATATATTTTTTTTTTTTTTTTGTAGAAAGAAATGGATTAGCCCTGCATGTTTCACTTTAGACCCATAATCCAGTAACGTAATTTAAATTTTTAATTTCAAAGTTTTAAGAATTATTGGTGACGTTGAATTTGAATATTTGATGATTTTTATTAGATTTTTAGATTTTTGAATTCTAGGTTATGTTTGACTAATTGGTGATGAAATTCTTTTTGTTCAATTGAGTAACATGCTGAGGTTGGTTGTGAACATCACAACGACAGCATGCAAATCTATAATAAATATAAAAAACACAACAAATTTCTAATTTTGTTGGTTTCAATACAACTTCCATACAGTCTTTATTATTGAAAAACCAACTGATTACAACTTTTTGTGGTTTCAATACAACTTCCATAGAGTATTTATTTTAAAAACACAACAAATTTCTACTTTTGTTGGTTTCAATACAACTTTCATACAGTCTTTATTATTGAAAAACCAACCGATTACAAATTTTTGTGGTTTCAATACAACTTCCATAGAGTATTTATTATAAAAACACAACAAATTTCTATTTTTGTTGGTTTCAATACGACTTGGTGTTTTGCCCGAACGTAGTGCATCTACCGCCAACAAAGAAGGCAAAAAATGCATCATAATATCGCCATCGCCTGTAGCCACAGCAGCCCTACTTCGTTATCAGCGTATGCTCCCGCCCCGGCTATTGGAGAGTCACCTACCTTTCCAGGCATCTTATGTGTAGCTCCGTTTGTAGAAGTTCTAGCATATATTTGGCCGTTGGTTGATAACAATCATTCCTATGGCAAACAGCGACTACTCTATTTATGTCATTTAGCGATTGAAGTAATTATTTGTTCGCTCTGGGAAAATTAGTGTTAAATAAAGGAATTTGTTGAGTATATATTAATAAAATTCAAGTGTTCAAATTAAATCCGGAGAATTGGAATATATGAATTAACACCGTTTTTTGGATGAAAAATATGTAAGTATTTATTATAAACATATTACTTAAGGTGTGCGTAACGAGTGCGTAAGCTTCCGTTTATCGTCTGATATTTTTCGCCGGTAATGCTGAGGGCGCTGCTTGGTGTGTACTAAATATTGGCCGTAATGGCATAAATTGTAGCTTTTGCGAGCGGACACTTCATCTTGGCTGTGATAGTGTCTCGGAGGAGCAATTCACTCTGCACTAAAAACACAATCTTCAAGTACACATGTACGAGCTCCGATTAGGTGTTGGATGGAGGTGGCATTTTTTTACAAATTGAAAATGTTTTTCCGCAGGAGGGAGCTAATCTTAATTCGAGTTTAGAAAACAATCTGATGAATGTAGAGAAACGTATATGTGATTTAGCACTGGAACAGTATAGTCGTGGTCTACAGAAACTTAGTGAATTGCAAGCCGAGCTTTTGAAGCATAACGAGAAATTCAACTGGCTATGCAACAAGATCTAAACCATATAAAGGCCGCTGGCATTGAAAGTTTGAAGGAACTTGTATTCGAGATTGCCGGGCGATGTAAAATTAAGGCGCCGTATAGCGCTGCTCCTATTTTCCCAATGGGAAAAATGTTTTAACTAAATGCAGTTTAACATACGTTCGCGTTGCGGTTAGAGTGGAGCGTTATCTACTTCGAATCCACTCAGGGTTTCTGTTGTGCATGCGGAGTCCATTTGTTGAACTAGAGTCATCTTAAGGTAAACTACTAATTGCCATTGTTTATTTGCCGCATGGCGACGTCTATTCCGTTAAACGTGTGATATTTGACATCTTAATCAAATATGCTAGTGTTATTGTCATGGGTGACTACAATTGCAATTGGTTTAATTCTGTGAACTCCTCCTTGGTGTTCAACTTCTGTCATCGGCTAAATATGTCGGTTGTTCACAATTCCCTCTAACCCATCAAGATGTATGGTGTGGCTCAACTTCCCTTCTTAATCATTTCTTAATAGCCAATATGGAGCTTTCAGCTTCTGGGCAATTCCAGTTGTCAGATATCTCACACTATGCCTTTATTTTTTAATACTTGGTTCCGTACGATGAGCATATCTTTGGAATGTTACGCTTATAACGTAACGGATACTAGTGCACTTAGACCCAGAATTGTCGCATGTGACTTTAATAGTATACACAATACTTCGGAAGTGAATCATCAGATCAATGTTTTGAATGGTCACTTGGATCTAATTCATGGGATTATACCCAAAGTTAGACGCGAAGCTGCTGTCAATTGTGAGTCTTGATTTGATTGTACTGAAATCAAATTTTACCTTTCTCTGCGTAATCTAGCTTACAAGGTGTATTTACGTGACAAGGATGATGATAATTGGAGGATCTATTGTGTACAAAGGAATAAAGCCAGATGTGTTATTATAAAGTACACGAGAAGCGCGTATTAGCTAACTCTCAGAGAGAGGTTCAAACAATAAACAGCTGTGGCGTAAATTACGCCAACTTAGGTTCAAGGATACTGAAGATGTAAGTGTGGGTGCCGCTGAGGTAGATACCGTCAATTGTTATTATCTCAACAATCAATTAAACACTGCTAAATACTGGTCAGAATTAAGTGACTGTTACGAACTGTTCTTCTTTCGTGGGAAAAACATAGTAGAACTTTTAGCGGTATCTAATAAAATGAAATCTAATGCCACAGTAGTGGGAATTAATTCTCGAAATTAAAATCTCCTTGGATTGATGCTCATATGTTATATATTATTAACCATATTCTTATAAAATCTAACTTTCCCACGGACTGGAAATGTGCTCGTATTATTCCTATTGGGAAAAGTGGCAAGTCATATGATCCCTCTAGCTGATTTGAATCTTGCGTATTTTCTTGAAAGTGTTTGAACATATAATTAAGGAAAAAATTATCAAACATGTTGACGATAACTCTCTACTCTCTGCACTACTTCTTTGTTACTGACTATTACGGATTCAATGCGACATACAGTAAGTGATAAGCGTATCTCGGTGTTATTATCAATCGATCTAATTAAAACTTTTGCTGGGGGGTCGCGTGTACTTTTGATTCATAAACTCGTGGGGGTCTTTTCGAATTCAGCTCCTGCTCTGGTGGAATTCTATCTCTCGGATCATTTACAATTTGTATATGTGAGTGCTATCAAGTCTGAGTCTTCGAAGGTACGCAATAGTGTGTCGCAGGGCTCCACCTTGGCTCTTGGTTTTAGCTTCGTGTAAGGGCTACGCATTTGCGTGCTGCCGGAAAGATATCAAGCTAACATTGACTACCGTTTGGACTGCATTTCTCGCTGGGTGACGGCAAATTAACTTGACATTTGCGATAATATGTCGACACGAAAATGTACATCTGAGTTTTACTTTAAGGGCAGGTGGTGTTAATGTTAAAACTGCAAATAGTTTGATATGCTTGGTGGTGATTATCGTTAATAAGTTACCCTTTGACATGCGGACATAAATTCCTTATGCTCTGGGACCAATTTCCTACTTAGAAAGTTTCATTCTCTTTATGCTACATATAATTTTTGCCATAGAGTTCCACGAATCCTTCAGACCTGAGGAAATTAACACTATTACGTAATCGTGTAGTTAGATATGTGTTTTTCTAGAGGCGGTACGACGATATCTCAGGTTACGTTATAGGTTGTTCTTTCGCCAATTTTATTAAAGTGTGACCTCTCGTTAACCTCTACAACACTATCCTGCCTAGGGAGTTGCAACAATTTAGATGCTCTTATCTCACCTATAAACGTAGGCTTTTAACCTTCGCCGCTAATAATGAGATTAGCAAGTTGCTTTTTACTGGGATGGTAGTGTGCTTTTAATGACATTGTGATCTATTATAATAGGGCTTATTGGCTTCGAGGTTACTCAAGTTTTAATAAATAAATAAAATAAATAAATATTTGTTTGCTTTGCCGTGGTTGAATTTTTTTCCTCCTTAGACAGACTTAGAGTTCTCGACTAAGAACTCAATGGTATCGGGTTCAAATCTCACTAAAGTTTTAGGAAGATAGTGCTTTAAGGGCTTCGCCGTGAAATTTACTTTTCTGTCTAAAAAATTAATAATAATAGTGATAAGTGTTTTCCATTTTTAGAGTTCTGTGTTTCCACGGCTATTTGCTTTTTTCTGAAGTGAAGTTTATTTTGACTCACAGGAGATTGTCTGCCTTTTTGAAATGATTTTTACTCATAATTAGTCCCTTTATTTTCTGTTGTAGCGTTATGTAACTCCTTTTCTTGTTTATTTACGGCAACTTCTTATATTTAGTGTTTTTATTTTCAGGATTAATCCTTAAAAAACGCGAAAAAATAGTAAAATTTGTAATTTCCTTATAGCGGCAACAGTAACTTAAAAATCGCAATAAAAGTAAACAAATGGATTTTGTGTTTGATAAATATGGGGTAATTGCACCCTTTCGTAACCAAAATTTAATCGCTTAAAGCATCTCAATTTTCGAATACTGTCCGCATAAGCGTTAACTTGAACAACCAGACCAAGCGCAATACAATTTTATTACTAAAAAGAACTTGTGCTGCGAGTCATGAATTTAAAACCAAATATAAAATAATATGACGCTCACAACGCCTGAGAGAGACAGTGGCAGCGTCCAGCTTTTTCATGTTAATGCGAATTCTACTCCACGCAAATATAAGATATTTTATTTTTAAAAGGTCTATGTTTGCGAAGTGAAGACATGTTTTGCAAAAATTCCCAAGATAAGGTGGGGCTTAAGGTTTGTTTTCTGTTCGAAACTAAGCGAACGCTTCTTTAAATTGTGAATTCTTTAGTCTGAATAATTGTGAACTCTTTACTCTGAATACAGGTAACCCTCCTGTAACGCGTTTTCGCTACAAAGCGGTTCGCAAAATGCGCAAAATTTCCTATAACGCAGTACTCCTACAACGCGATTTTCAACAATTTTTAAAATAATATTCTAAAAAACTTTAATTTTGCATTATAAGTTTATTTAACAAATTGTGAGATCTAGCTTCGTTTGATTTTTACGCTACATATTTTAGTTTTACAAAGAAGATCGTCTATCTGCATGTGTATTGTCTCCTTATAGCATGGCTAGAATTCAATTGACGGCAAAGTTACAACGTAATTTTTTCAAACATTTACACACACATTTTTTTTTTTTAAAAGGAAAGGAAGGAAAAGAAAAATTCATGCAACTGATTTATGTCGTCCTAATATTCAAGTTGAATTTTTACTACCGAACACTACATCATTATTACAACCTTTACATCAAGGAATAATAGCAACCTTTAAAGTATACTACATACGCAAATCGCTCGAGCTAATATTAGAGAAGATGGAATCATCAAATATAACAGTTAAGATAGTCTGGAAACAGTTCTCAATTTTAAATTGTGTTGATATCGTTAAGACGTCACTTAAAGAAATTTGTCAATCAACACTGAGAGCTTGCTGGAAAGCACTATTGCCGGAGGCACAGTTCAGGGAACTGTAATGGTGAATGTAATAAGACGCGATGGATTTGACGAAATTGCTGTGATGATATTCGGGAATCAGTTACGGACAACGAAATAAATGAAGCAGATTTAGTAGCAATGACAAATGAAGCATTATCGATTGAAGATAGCTCTGACGATCTTTCCAATGCTAAAATTAAAAATTTTTCAATGAAAAGTGTAGACGAAATTTTAAATTTGGCGAAGGAGTTGGAAAAGTATGTTTTGGAAAACTATCCTCTAAGGGATAGAGCAGAAATGTTCAAAAGATATCTTAAAAATAATTTATCCGCCTACCAGGAAATCTATAAAGATTTACGAAATAAGGGAAAACAGACTTAATTAAAAGATTTTTTTAAAACCAGTAATCGCTGAAAAGGATTAGTCTGCTAGTGGATCAAACTCGGTATTTGAATTAGGGCGGAGATGAGCAAAACGTTTGAAACACACTCAAATTATAATAAGTGATGTCGAGGAGGGAGATTTGTAGAAGGTTGTGATTTGAATTTTAGTTTAATTTAATGTTAAGTAGATTTGAAATTCCCTTTTTACTTGTTTTTCCAGATTTAAATAAATGAATTGGATCTTAGTCTCCTACAACGTGATTTCCTTTAACGCGGAATAGGTTCCAATTGACCGCGTTGTAGGAGGATCACCTGTATTTCTAAATAAATATATAATATAAAATAAGAGTTTTTACGCATACAGTTGGTCACGGTTAGGTTTTCCCACACAACAGTACACATATGCACAATACACATATGTACAAAATAAATATACATATGTTTACACTTGAAACTTATTTGTGAATACAATGTGTTCTTTGCGTAGAGGCTATAGGCACTCATCCATTGGAAGCATAAGCAATGCGTACAATCAATCTAAACTTGAAGCACACTGTTATTCTAGCAAAAGAAACCGAATTGACATGAAAAATGTTAATGCAAACATATAAAGGAAAATTTACTAAACACATAAACCAGTCGACAAAAATACTTCACAATAGAGTTACGTCTAAAATAATAGTCAAAGTCTGAACCGCTATCGATAGATATATCGAACTTAAAAGAAAGCGTAGCCCCGAATCAAATCAAGAGCCAACATATCACGGTTACAAAAACCGCCGCCACTGAGCACACGTGAAAAGGAATTAAGCGATAGCGTCAACAATTTGGCGAAGCTTATGTGGTAGAAGAGACGTGATATCGTAGTAGAAGTTGTAGCGAGGAATGGAAGGTTCAATCGTGCACAGAAGAGAACTACCAGAAAATAGCTAAGTATCACCAATCATAAACATTATTGCACATACTGATTGAAAAGTGCAAAGAAGTGCAAAAAATCGTACAAGCACACTTCCGGAAGAAAATAGAATTTGATTAAAACAAATTCACCAAAACACTCGATTTATAACAAATTCTATCTACTGCATCGTAAAATCGTAATAGAACAACCATTCAAACACAAAAATCTCTACCTCACTGTAGCGTTTGGTCTTATAAAAGCTTAATGTACGTTACCTACGCATCGCAATTCGGCTCGCACGCAAAAAAAATCAGAACAACGCAAAAAAAAAAAAAAAATGTTACAGCTGCGGATGAAAACTATCCCATTCATGGCAAGAATGTGGAATATGAAACCAGCAACGCTCTAAAATCGAAGTGCGACTGTACAATTTTTACTGAGCAAAAAACGAATAATTCTTTTAAATGTGGTGGTATTGGTATTTACGTCAAGGACGGTTTAAAAGTCAATGTTGTATTAAACTCGAATATTGTTATATTGTTGCTGCCCTTAGTGAAAAATGCTTTGTTGTTTGTATATACAATCCGAATAAAAGCAATGGCATAGTCGATTTCTTTCACGAACTATATATATGAGTTTTCGACTTATTATAAAAACATATTTCTTCGTTATGATTTTAATGCGGACTTTAATTTGAATGATTTTCGTGCTCAGTCTTCGCCCTACTTTCTTTGATCGTAACTATAATGCATCTTCGTGAGATGTTTCTACCGTTTCCGATATTTCTGCAGCTTTGCACTGTGATCAGTTTCCTTTAGGACCTTCCGGTCACGAGATGCAGTTTATTGCATAATATTTAAGTATAAAATTTATATATTATATCTATTGCATAATATTCAAATATCGAGCAATAGCTATGATAGATGTTTTACCTAGGGGTTTTAAAATCGTTTAACTTAAATCGAAATTCCAGTGCCTCCAAGCATATATGTTGGGAAGGTAGAAAATATTTACGCAAATCCGACGATTCAGATCTCCTTTCTTACCTTGAATATTTTAAAATTTTATAATGATTATGTTCCAATAAGAAGGTGCAAAAGTGTGTTTCTAAAAAACAACATTGGTTGCAACTGATCGAATATAGACCGCGATTAAAACGAAATCTAGAAAGATTGTCCGAGTATTACAAGTTGGTCCATTTTTTGTAGTAATCGCAATAACGCATCCATTATGCTAAAAAATTGGATAATGATATTCTATCTAATGAATTGAGGAAACGTCTGCAACAAATTGGGGTTCTCACGCCTGTGAGATTGATCTTGATGATCTAAATGAATATTTTTTAAAGCTTAATACTAAATGCAATCTTTGCCGTAATTCCTTTAATCGTATATACTGATGACGCACCAAAATAGTGATGTAGACAAATACTGATGTAGAAATTGTCAGTCCTGTTTCCAATCTTGGTTTTGAATTGAATTCTTGGCTAAATGCATTTGATCATATCAATTAGACAATAGAGGATACACTTAGTGAAACTAAATCGAAACTCATTAAATAAATACCTCATAGTGCATCTCATATATTATAGTGCTAAAGTATATGGACAATTACAGTCCCAAAAACAAATCACAACCATAAGTGGGTATACTAGATACGTGCTTATTTTCGAATTAGATTTGAATTCATGTCTAAATGAACGAAATCTTCTCTTCATTCGTAAGATTATGTAAGATGTACGACAAGTTGATGTTTGCTAGGTCTAAAAGAACTATCAATCTTATTGTGCGAGAAAATGTGTTCTCCACGTCTTGAAGACTGTTCCTTATTAACGCTGCCAAGATATGGAATAATCTTTCTAATAATGTAAAATCTACTGTAAACACTTCTTATCCTGGGTCTTAAGCTCCTCTTGTCTTCTTTATTACTTGTAATTTTCTACTTTACATATCAATATTTTAACTTTTTAGCTATGGTAATCCTTTAAGATTTCTGATCATTGAAATTGCTAAAAGCGGTTGAAAGCCTTAGTAACGTTAATTGACTGGATCTTACGAGACTTGCAGGTTTATTGTTGTAAAATACACTTATTAACTCGACCTACATTAAGAGTCGTTCTTGCTTATAGAGAAAAGTAGCGTGTATTTTTTTATAATGAATGTAAATAAACAAATACTAAATATAAGCGATCTATAAATCAATATAAAATCAACAAGCAGGAAGATTTAATTCGAGCCCACTCTTGTATACCGACCACTGTTATCTAACATCAAAATACTCTCAAGTCTTTTTTACACGATTTAGAAATAACACGGTTCACAAATATACTTTTTTAGACGATTTTTTTGTTTTAGAACGAATTAAAATACATTTTTTTTTTATACTTCTAATTTGGACAGTGCCTCACGGAATCTTATGTACACAGCAACAAAATATAATTGAGAGATTTATCCCTACAAACATGTTAGTGACTTGCTCTACTTCTACTTAGCCATTTATAATGAAAGAAATTCCTCATACCCGACATATCTATTATGAATAGATGGGAAATTGATATTTATTCTTAATTCCAATTTCAATTTTCATAAATTGCATGTATTTATGGGCTGAATGTTCAATGTACACTAATTTTGATATATTTGAATGTATGTACATGAAAAATTAATGGTTTTCGTTTTATAAATATGTAAAAGCCATTTCATTATTACTCTTTTGCACGATTTTTTGAAAATATATGCGGAATATTCTCATCTTGCACGATTTTTTTAAAACTGTGGAACATATCACCAAATTTATCATACGTCGCATGTATTTTTCATACGATTTTTTTAGCGCGAATTTCTAAGAAACACATCTACTGTGAAAAACAAAACTTGGATATAAAAAGTTGCTTAAAACGGCACTTTATGAATGGTAAGCCCATTTGATCGCTTTTAAAAATAGAGCTATTCCCAGTTTCCTTTGGTTAATTTAATTAATTTTCAACAGCAACTTTTTTGCAATAGCTTCAAGTATCTTTTCCAAAATCTAACCTTAGCTTATCGTTTATTGAGATCCATTATTTATAGCGTATTATTATAGCGTCTCTGAAATTTCCCTTTGTGTTTTGCAAACGTTTTGACAAAATGAATATACCTGTTTCGACAATTGGTGGTTCGTAAATTGTGAAGTCGTCTACGTAGGATCAGAAAACAAAGATGTGCTGATTTCAGTAGAAACCTGAGCAAAACCTATTGGTGTTTTGGCCGTCATGGCGAAGTAAATAATATATCTATACACATTCATATATTCTAATTATGATTTTTATTTTTCTATATAATTCTTCTCTATGACTATAATTTCTACTATTATTAATTTCTACTATCATAATTTATGGTTCTGTAGCATTATTGCTTTGCTGTATTTTATATTATTTTACTTTATTCTAGTTATTTTAACTTATGCAAGCATTGCATGTTTCTAGTAGTAAAAACTTTTTTTACTCTAATTCTTATAACCAAATTTAACACAACCTACTATAACCTAAATCAGCCAATAACCTCAATCTACCACATGCAACAGCGTAAGCACAAATAAGTTACGATATAAATTTGCCTGTAAGCAATTGTAAAAAGATCAATAGTCTGCAAGAAGTAATAAAGCAACTAAATAATAAAGGTTACTAAAAATAGTAAACTATTGTGTTGTGTTTCGCTACATTTCATTTTATACTGCATAACACTTTTTCAAGCAAAAGCTTATTTGTCCTGCGCTACGTGAAGTTAACGTGGTCCATTGCAAATTCATTCTTTTCTTGCCTATATAAGTTTGTATTCCCTATGATGTTTCACTCTAATTTTGTTTCCATCTTAAGTGTGTCATCGTAATACTGTCATATGCTTTTATGCCTTAGCAGTTTCCACGATCGAAATTGGTCCAAGTTTCACTGAAACATTACTTGATCTGCTAAAAAATCTCCGCGAGCAAACTATAAATAAATAAGGTAAACTTTTGTCGTCTGCTTATCTTCTTAAATTTTTTTTTCATTTTTAAAGCTCAGGTGTGTTGTTAATGTTGTAATGTTAATAGTTTTCGATGCCACCATTCATGTTAAACGAGAAAAAAGAAAAAAAGGAATCAAGTTTTTCTTTGATTTATTGAAGCTTCATTTATTTCCTCGTTGATGGAGCAAATTCACTTTATTAATCAAAATATCCAAGCACACAGCTCCTGATATCAAACTCTCGCTTTCGTGCTGTTAAACTTTTAATGGAAAAACGTGAGAGGTTTATAGGGCGTGAAAAACATATAACTAGAGCTCCTTCATGAAGTAAAACAAGTTTGAGGGTGCAAAACACGCGACGTCTTAATAAAAATTTAGTACCTCGAAATTTTGGGCTAATTGTGACGGACTAAACGTCAAGTTTGCTAATGAAGGTATGGCGGCTGACAATTCTACCTTTCATAATGAGTCACTAGCGAACAGATTGCGTAAACTGGATAGACTTTGCTCATATGCTCATATGTTGCCGCGAATTTCCTATCCACTAAATGTAATGCAATTGGCTGAAATGATATTCATCTCGAATTTGTTAAGATTACTTTTGTACTTATTTGACGATATACAACGCATATTTTCTATTCCACGACTTCTTCATTGCCGCTGGCATGAAGATAACCACAGAAATGAACCCGTCTGCGGTTGTTTTACTGAGGTAAGAAAAGGTAATGTATTATTATTATTATTATTGTAATTATTAATTTAGTGACAGAAGTAAATTCAAAGACCGAAGTCCTAAAATACTAGCATCTGTGGCTACCGGCTTTATTAAAAAATCTACCGCGCTTGAGATTTGAACCCACAACCATTGAGTTGTTAGACGAGATATTTAGCCTGCTCAGCCACTCAGGTGGATAATGTATTATTCTCACGTGTTGTTACGTATGCCTTCGGCCAACAAGAGAGTTACCAGCAGATACCACTTGCTCAATACGCTTCAAAATATTTCTAGTATAATAGTATTCAAAAAACTAATTATTTTGGACATGGTTGAAGTTTGTCAAAGTTCTGTTCTAAACTTGCTTGCATTAATGTTCTTACTATTCGTTGCTATATTGGTATTGTTAGTACTTTTTACTTTGTTGTAACGTTTATCGGGAATCTACTCTTCAAGGGAGTAAAATTGCTGTTATCTTAAACTATCGAGAACCTATCGCATGTTACCGGCCTGGCTCGTCGGATGGGATGGGTGAGAAAGATCTTATCTAGGTTCAGGATAATTTTATTAATTTTTGTTACTAATGCTTCATTAATTTATCTAACATGCTCACATTGAATTTGGAAAAAAAACTATACGGAAGAAACTAAAAAAAAAGAATTCATAACGGTGCTCTACCCATTCTGCCTATCCCTCGCCCCTTAGTCACACCCCCTCTCCCCCAGGAAGTCTCACCAGTTTTCAGGCGTTTCAATAATAATACATATTTTATTTTATTCTTTTTTTTTTTAAAGGAAAATTAGGTAAAATCACAAAACAAATCGTATTTAGCTAAGATAAGATATAAATTCACAAGAATTTCTTTTCTCTCTTTTTCTTTTTTTTTTTTTACATCAAAAAAAAATCATGACATTTGTTTTCAAGGATTAATTATAATAATATTAAAGTTAGCTTACCCAAATACCAACGTCGATGCGCATCGCCGCTGCTACATTATTTTTCTTTTACAAACAACAACAGATTTAATAGAATTAAA
>CCAG010018945.1:0-54460 GCA_001077435.1 Glossina morsitans morsitans | reverse complement strand
CTATGATAATGTTATGAAAATCCCAAATCCAGTTAATACTAACTAATTGATTTTTCCCAAGTAATAAATTCACTAGTGCATATTCGCGGCGGCGTCATGCAGCTGCCGGCCGACGAAAAAGATTAGCAGAAAAGCAGGTTAATGGATTAAAAATGAAGCCATGGAGTTAGGTAACAGTAATATGCTTGTAAAAATGTGTATAAGTAGAGTATTTGCGGAAGGCAGTTTAGTCGTACGAGAACATTTGAGTCGAAAAAGAATATTAAAGTTGAGAAGTCGAGAGTATTGTCAAAGTAAAATATAAATAATCCTAGCCTTAAAGAATAGATTGTAAATGAAGAAACTTGGAGTTAAAAGAATTCTGAAGTGTATTTCTCTTGAAAATAATATCCACGATTTAGTGACACGGATCGTATCTTGGAGAAGCGGTAATTTGTAACAATATTTAACAATTTGTGTTCTTAAATAGTTAATATAATTTTACATTATAATAATTGAAAGCATTTGCACAATTAGCATAGAGCCAAATTGCAAATGAATCCCTAAGCCATCGCAAACATACAAAAACATGGCAAACGCTAACAGTTGACAACAACTAATTTTCGAATCATAATGACTTATTAAGGTTGAAAGTTAGTTTAAGTACGGCATAGGTAAATCGCGCGTATTAAGCAATATTCCTTTAATAGACTTTAAAGAGTCCGATAATGACAAAGAGTGAGAGACTTCATTTAGGTTTCTGCAAACAGAATGAGCCCGCACAGAGTTAAACTGCTCATAATTGTATTGACTAAGCTTAATCAAGATAAAGTGCTTAGAGAATTGGTTAGGGACATTAAAGCTTATCTGACGACGTAACGCAGGCGAGTCAATAGTATAGGAGTTACCTTATTATCTTAGCAAGGCGGGGTTGCCCTCTCAATCCCTAACACTCATATTTAAATTCCAGTCGTTAATATGCGGAATTCGACACGTTTCTGGAAATGTTATTCTATTTAGATGTCTATAATAATGACAAAGATGTCAATTATTGAAATCTTCCTTCGCTACGTCTCTTCGCCGTTTTTGGAAAATTTTCTAACGTGGTATCGTGGCTATTGGTATCGTCTTCGTCAAGAAAATTCGATCCGTATGCCGTTTTTTATTTCTTCTTTTCTTATGTTTTGCAAGTTCGCCAGTTATAAGGGTTATTCTCATTGAAGGTGCCAAAATAATTATCATTTAATAAAAAGTCGCTTTTATTTCTTTTTATTCAGAACAACTGTTTTTCACATTTAACGTTTAAAAGGTAGAAATTTACAATTTGACAAATCATAAGGGTTCAAATTTAGGAGCTTAGGAATATTTGATATTCGAACATTATACTGAAAGCCTGCAATTGCAAACTCACCTTATACTATTTATTGAATTCTACCTAACATTTTTCAAGATTAAATAAGCTTCCGGAATGCGTTAAAACAAAAGCGACGTCATACATGCTCGTATTCTACTACGCCCATAACAAGAACTACACCTTCGATTGATGCATTATTGTATTATCTGCATTTTGTAATTGTTAATAGTTTCATGGAACAATGCTCGAATGAAATTAGCTTTGGTTAGTAACTCGAAATGAGGAACTTGTGAACACACATGCTTATCCACATATTAAATGGTGCGGGCGCGTAGAAAGTGGTTTCTGCTGTGGCATCACAGAATATTACTCGATCAACCGATAATATAAACACGAAGAGGAACAATTAACGATTGTAAAACTACTACCGATACATATAGAATTCCTGTAAACAAAAAGTAGCAAAACAGTGTTAGTGAGATACGCTACAGCTTTAAAGGCGGCGAGCAAAGAAAAGAACGGTTTATCTGCTCCATAGCAGAGAAATAAGTTGAGCTTTACATTGTCTACTTGCCTTCCCATGCCATTGTCTTCCCTACACGTAGCCTTGTATTCCTAGTACGGAGTCGGTAAGGATATGCAAGTGTGGATATACTTTTTCCTGCCCATCTTCGGCCTGGAAGGTCTTTCTGCCTTTGCCTATCCATAAACTGACATACCGGCGACACCTTATAGGGCTGCTTCTTGAACTGTCTATCGAAACATGATTACGGAATACATCATCAACAGGAGCAATGCACACCAATCCAACATTCAGAAAGATTGCAACCACTGAGGCTGCCAACAAGCACCTGCTGACTTTTTTACTCTATTCTTCTTTTCCCTCTTAGTACCGTAAACTTTTAGACGTAAATCCCAAGCAAATTGTTGTGAGATTGTGGGTGAAAGCAAATACGTATGGCTTAGCACTTTGCATGAGCATAAGATTCATCGAGATAGTCATTCGCTGCATCCTTTCCGACCCGCCACCGTTTTTCCTAAGAGAATACGAGAGAACTAGAGAGGGAAACCAGTAATCCCGAGTGTCACACGTATGGCGTTTAGGGACGGATGGCATTCGTGTCTTCGAACGATGTACTCACGATACCTGGTAACCTCTACGGAAACGGTTAGTCCCTGCGAGGTATAAGGGCTCTGTCTCGATAGACTATTTTCCCCTTTCTTCCAGTCCACCATATGGAGAATGAAAGGAAAAAAACCGGATTTTCGGATCAGTAAAGGAAACACCAGATGTTCCCAAGTCTGAAGATAGTTTAGAGATTGGCAACGTACCGGTTCAAGAAGAAGATGTTCTCCTCGGCTTGAAGTCGTTGCCGCTTGGTGGAGCAAAGAACGGGCCAAAGCAAGGCATTAAATCTCCTAAATAAAGGAGAAGTTAGCGGAGTGAAGAAGGGGTTAAATGGAGTCGGGTGCTGCCGTCTGAAAGCAATGACAAGAAGCGGCCTGAACTTCACGTGTCACTTAAAGGTGACTCGTGCACCCCCTGACGTGGCGAACTTCGATACTGGTGGCAAGCATAGTAGGATGAACAGCTCCAACTTAGAAAGACGTGATATAATCGATATGGGTGGGTATCATTCAAGTCGACCAGCGAGAATGTGGAGAAACGACAGTAAACTGAAGGCGATGCAACGCTTCATTCTAGACAAACTTTGCAATCTGGAGAATCAGAACAAAGGCTTATATTCCGAGCGCTGGAAAGGTCACAACAGCGCCTTCCTTTAAGGTTTTAGATGGCAACCCCCGGAGGAGCAAGCCTGGTGGAAATGGGATCACCCCTCAAGAAATGCCCAGATGCTTGACGGCAAAAAATCACCGGGGAGCGCCGGCGCCTAAATACAGGCCAAAAAGTGCAAACTGACTGCGAGATTAAAGGACGCACTTAATATACCGCCTTTTTAACATTTTCAGCAAAAATAATAGCAGGTGAATTTAGGTGAACCTCCATCACGCTAAATCTGCTTCATCAGTTCTTAGTAGCAGGTTCACAAACCATGATCTTGACATAGAACTTATCCAAAAGACCTAGATAAATGCGTAAAAAAGAATTTTAAGTTACTTTATAAAACCCACCATAGGCGGCTAAGTGCTGTTTTGCTTATTAGCAACAACATCAATTTCTGCACGCTTTTAGAGCTTGTACTGACGGATTTTTCTTCAAGATTGATGGAGATTCGGTGACAGGAATCGTCGCATAATTGTGGCCTCCAAACACCTTGTGAGAAGAAGAGGAAGAAGTACCCACGCCCGAGATATAGACTGCAATCATGGAATAAGGTAGTGTCTACTCCAACAGGATGTGAAAAGTCTGGTAAGGGAATTAGCGAGGTTTTACAAAGACAGCCTTCTGACTGGAAATACACCCCCTGATTGGAATAAAACTTAAGCGGCCTTTGCGCCAAAAGGCGGGGCCAAAAATGAGCCATAACCATTCTACAAAATTTTATAAAGGAAGCCTACTTAAAAGTAAAACCACTACAAAACCAGCAAATTGGCTATCGAAGCGGCAATTCATTAGCTAACAAGCATCATAGAGGGCTCAGTAGAGGCCGAACAAGTGACTCTACGTGCCTGAGCTAACACACAGGTAGCTTTTGATAACATGTCATGCAGGGTTATTGAAAAGCTCTGGACAATAGATATATATATAGACATGACGACCAACTGAATAATCACTATGCCACATTCAAGACGCATTACGACTGAAATGGTAGGGACGTCATTGGCTATTAATGCCATTACAAGTTGCAGCCAATGGCCAGTACTCTACCCTTTAATTATGGCATAATTCATAGAGGAACTGCTAGAGCAACTAAATGATCATGGATTCAGGACACTGGGCTACGCAGACGGAAGTAAATGATAATATGATAAATACATCACAGCTTTATCCCATAGAAAAATAAAATTTTTGATTATGAGTAATCAAGTAAGAAAATTGTATTTGGTTAGAACCGAATGATTTCTACATATCACATTTTTCTATAAAAATTAGGAAAATGGAAATATATAAATTTTCATAATCCGTAATATTTTGTAGGCGTAGCCGTTTTTCTTATTTTTGTGGAAAAATTTTGTGGAAATTTATAAAGTGTATAAAGTGTAGGTTATTAGCAATAAGCAAAAAACAAGACAAATAAAAGTGTTCTCTCTGTTGAAATTCTTGCGGGCGGTTCCTTTTTTATTGCGACTGATGGGCAGACGTACATGCTTAAATCGACTCAGAATTTGATGCTGATCAAGCATACATATACTTTGTGAGGTCTCTGAAGCTTCCTTCTGAACGTTGCAAACGTTTTCACAAACGTTTTCTGAATCGAGTTAAGCACGTCCATCTGTCCGTTTGCCCGTCTGTCCGCCGGGTTATGTCTGTTGTAAACATTCTGCTGGCCGCAAAAACTAAGCTATCGACTGAAAACTTGGCAAACACATAGAAAGTTCTTGCAGGTCACACACGCTCGTTTCGAAAATGAGCTAATCGTTCGAAGAACACGCCTACGGTACCACGTAAACAGAGAACACTTCTATTTGTTAAAAGGAATAAAAAATTGGTTTTTTGCTCGGTACTGATAAACTATAGTAGATAAATCTGCAAAAATTTCACTGTATATTCTATGGGCAATGTTGTATATCCCTCCAAAAAATGAAAAAAAAAGCGCCGCCTACTTAATTTTATAGCGTATCATATTGTTACGAATTTCGGCTCCTCGATACGGTTCGTATCATTAGATCGTGGATATTGAAAAGAAAATGCACTTCAAAGTTTTTAACGATACTTTTTGACTGCTCAACATAACTATTATTATTCTTTACTTGGATGTTCTCTTACGACTAAACCGTCTTCCGCAAATAGTCTACTTACATACATTTTTACAAGCATGTTACGATCACCTAACTTCATGGCTTCATTTTTAATCCGCTAACCTGCTTTTCTGCTAATCGTTTTCCTCGGCCTGCAGCTGTATGATGCGCCGCGCATGTGCACTTCGGTTTTTCTCTGTCAATTTTCCTGCTAATCTTTTTCGTCGGCCGGCAGCTGCATGAGACGCCGCGAATATGCACAAGGAAATTTATTACTTACGAAAATCAATTAGTTAGCATTAACTGGATTTGGGATTTTCGTAACAATATATTCACTTTTTTCAAAATTTTTTTAACGACTAGAAGCGCGTATATAAGTTCTTGGCCAGCTTCAAATTCGGACTGCACTTAAGCATGTCCGTCCGTTCAATTGTCCATCTGCCCGTCTGCACAACTCTGTGATATCTGTGGTAAGCGTACTTCCTTTCTCAAAAATTGATATATCACTTACAAACTTGGAAAAAAAAATTTGAAAACGATCCAAACTTTTGAAAGAACACCCTTATAACGCCTTCGCGTCTAGGTAACCAAAACTGCGAACACTTTTGTTTTCCATGTTTTTATCTTGTCACTCATAAAGTACAAAGCATACACCATATAAATTTCCACTTTTATCCTAAAAATAGAAAAAATCAATCGTGCTCACGCAATATTATAGAGCATGAATATTTAGTTCTTATCATATGTAAAGTTGATCACACTTTTGTTTGTTTCATTATTTCATTATTTTCTTTTAATATTTGTCTTCTCGTTACAATATTTATTGTTTTAAATATTAGAAGAATTTAGAATACATTTTAATCCGCGATGATGCATAAGCGTTTGTGTCGCAGAAACTAATTCTAGAAATTATTTCCAAGTCGTACTCGGATTCGTCGATTCTACTTTCATTCCACATGATGAATTTCCATTTTTTGATGAATGAGGCATTCTGGAATTTTTGTGAAATCTTTAATTAGTCTTCTATAATACTTGCATAGTGCAACAAATCGTTCCATTTTAACAGCTTTGTATTTCAAGGGGCAAGCTCGAATACTTTCTTTTGTTACGAGATGTCCTCCTCCTGCCTTAGAAATTAAAATTTTTGAACATTTTATTTCAAATTGTCCTTTCTTAATCGAGAGAATACTTCAATTAGATTTTCGTTACCGTATTTTCAACTAGAGCCAAATGTAATAATGTCGTCAACATATAAAAATCCGTTAGAGTCAGTCCACTTAGGGTTATAGTGAGTATTCTCTTGAAACTGTCAGAGGGAATCTTTAGTGCAAATGGTAGCCCCCTAAAATGATATTTTTCCTTGTTTGTAGAAAAAGCTCGGGATTTTCTGCCTAGATTTGTCTGGTGAAAAGAACTTGTCTCGTCGAACGTGAGAAAGTATTTAGCGCTATCCAGTTTGTCGACCAGATCCCGTAGTCTGGTTAGTGGGAATTTGTCGTTTATTATTTTGCCATTTAAATTCATAAAGTCGACAAGAAGTTTCCAGTTTTTTGAGTCTTCCGAAATTTTCTTTCGTACTACCGGTTTGAGTGAGTTGTAAGTTATGTCATTGCGTGGGGATCGTCATCGATTAATTTTTATACTTAGTTATCGATTTCTTGTGTTTGTGATAGCAATTGTCTGGGTTTTTGTCCGTTATTGATCATTTTTGCCTTAGTAGTTAATTTTTCTCCCCGTAGGTGGAATATAAGCCGATCTTTAAATGCGGAACTACTTTTTAAATATACATACAACAATTCAGCGTTCGCAAATATTAGAAACTATTTATTTGCTCGTTTCCCATTAGAATTAGGGAATTTGAAGCATGCTGAAGACCTTTGTCGCCCGTCTCTTAGTGATGCTTCCTTCTGCGTCCTGGTTGTGCTTGTTCTTCTCTTCAATGAACGACCATAAAGGGAAGTTACGATAGATTGTGCTGTAAACGTACACGTTGGTTAGCATTCCTTAATTTAGCTCGATATTTGAAATAAAAATTGTACTTACTTTTACAAATTTTTTTCTTTGTCTTCACAATTCGCAAAGTTAGAAACTTATTCATAAATTTAATTTCCCAGATAGTTCCATTTTCAAAATAGAAATTAATTCAATTTCTAATAGCTGTTTATATTTTTCTTTACAGCTTACAAGCGCAACACTAACAAGCAAGAAAATTAAATTCGCTTGGGGTCGAATCTTTTATACCTCTCACCGTTATCCTAAAAAAGACAAACGTAGTAAAAGATGACATTTTCGGTTTCTATAATATGGAGTGGGCGCAGCTGATTCCTTCTAATACCAAAAAAAAAGTTTTTGCCGTATAAGCATGTGGGCGTTGTAGGTGTGTCCTTTGAAACTTTTTGGTCAATTTCAAATTCTATCACAAATTTGTTGGCGACATTTCAATTTCGCTAACGAAAGAATGTTTATCACAAATACTACATAGTTGCGCAAGCAGACAAATGGACAGACGAACAGGCGGACGTGCTTAGGTGTATTCCAAATTTGAAACTGGCCAAGAATTTATATACTTTATGGGGTTTTTGATGCTTGTTGTTGTTGTTTATAAGTAATGAGCGAAAAACCAATTTTTCCTTCCTTTTGAAAAACACAGGTGTTCTCAGTTTACGTGGCGCTGCGGGCGCGTCTTTCGGCCGATTCGGGCTATTGCCAGTACCAACCTGCGTGGAAGAACTTCCACTGTTTTTGCCAAATTTGAAGTCGATAGCTTGATTTTTGCGGCCAGAAGAATGTTTACAACAGACTTTACCCAGACGGAAAGGCGGACATGCTTAAATGGATTTAATACTGATCAAGAAAATATATACCTTGTCGGGCCTCTGGCGCTTCGTTTAGAGCGTTGCAAACGTTTTGCCAAAATGAATATACCACTCTTCCTTCGGTAGTGGGCAAATAAAAAGGGTTTTGTGGTAACTTTTCTTGGTTTATACCCGATAATAATGCAATTTTGATGTAACTCAGAGAGTGTATTTGGCGACATTTACCAAAAAATTTGCTTATATGTTTAGATTTTATTAATGACTGTCGCCAACCGCATTATCGTCTGCTTACATGTTTACCTCGAGTTCGAAAAACAATCAAATAAACACCGATAAGCGTAATAAACATTGTAATTGAAAATGTACAATTCTCAATGAAATAAAAGTTAAAACTTAAATTTATATTTTAAATAGAACAAGTCGTGAACAAGTCGATAGAGCTGGTTCTTTAAGACTTTAGTCCTAGAATTTGCTTCTCCGGCTAAATAATAATAATAATATTGTTACGGAAATCCCAAATCTAGTTCATTCCAGTTAAGTAATTTTCCCAAATAATAAAATCCCTAAAATAAGGAAAAACCGAATGCACATTCGCGGCGCGTCAGGCAGCTACCGGGCGATGGAAACGATTAGCGGAAAAGCAAACAGAGAAAAACCAAGTGCACATTCATAGGCACGTCATGCGGCTGCAGGCCGATGAAAACGATTAGCGGAAAAGCAGACAGGGATTAAAAATAAAGCCATGAATTTGGGTATAGCAAAATGCTTGCAAAAATGTATATAAGTAGAATATCTGCGGAAGACAGAGTTAGTAAAAAAGGAATAGTTGAGTTGAGCGGTCGAAAGTATTGCTAAAAACAAAATGTAAATAAAATAAATTTGAAGTGTATTTCTCTGGACCACGATCTAGTGATACGGACAGTATCGAGAAAAGCGGAAATTCGTAACAATATATTTTAAATAAGCGTACCCATAGGTTACATAAATTCATATAAATTGGTATGCGTAAATTGATCGACTGTTAATTCATTCAGTTCTTTCACTGAACGAATATTTTTAAAAAGTGAGCAAGATGGTTTCACTACTCCGCAGATAATTAATTTGAGTCATAGATTGTTATATTAGCATTGTTAAAACAATCATGAATATTCAGAAATTATATGATTAATATTATAAACCAATCATGGTAAAGATTTAAAGAAAAGTTTTTCATCGACTCCTGTAGCAATATTAAGAGAACCAACGGCAAAATTTTAGCTGAATACTTCCACCTGCGCTTTTGGCTGATGCCTCCCCAAAAAGAGGAAAAATCTCAAACCAATCTCTCAAAGAGAAACATGAAACAGTAAGCCAAACAGAAGTAGCCCTTTTCATTTTTGGAAAAGCTTAACGTTTCGAAGACCATCGGAACAGGTCTTACAGGTGTTGAGATATTCCTAACCCATCGTCTTTTTGTACATTTAACGCTAATTTAACGTAAATTTAACGCTAATTGTTATGACTTGAATCTAACTTGATATTACCATCCACCAGCAGCGTAGCGATACTTCACTATTACGAGAAATATATAAAAGAATATTTCCGAAAAGTTTTAATTACAGTGTAGGTAATGTCCTAAGTCTTTCTATATAAAAAGAGCACTTGCTTAATACGAGGAAATACGAAACTAATTTAGTGATCATAAGCCATAGCACATATTATTTCTATTTATCTCTACCTATATTTCCGAAATAATTATTTTTTTTTCATTGCAGAGAAGTCAACTAAGTGATTTTTAACTGGGTCATTTTTAAACCGAAAATTTCATTTTACCATATAAACGTAAATATATTTGCAAAAGAAAGTAGATGCCGGAATGTACAAACAGTAAAATAAAAGGACATGAGCAGTAGCCTCGACACGTATGGTAGACTTGAGGAAGGATTTTCAACGGTGTACGCAGATGAAAGGTATTAAGAAATATAAGAAATGGAGAATTTGCTATAAAAATGGCAAAAAAGTTCATGTTATTGAAGTCTAAATAAGAATTTCAAATAGTCGAAACTAATGATTTACAATTAGACTTCAGTAAGAATCACATATAATATATAGTTACCAGTTTGACAAAAATGAAAAGAAAAGAAAAGAAAAGAAAGGAGAAAGAAAGTTATGGTACATACTGATGAATATTTGTTCATTTAGGTTTACATCATTCATCCAGCATACTTGACTTACGCTTGTCTCTTTGTTAAGTTGGAATAATGGACTTGTTGAGGACGTGCCACCAGTGGCTGAAAGAAAGAATGAAGACGTGAGTAACACGGTGCATTCAAAAAAATTTAAATTTTGAGCTACTAATGAGATATGCTTACTTTTAGAAAGTTCTTCAAAATGGCGCACTTCAGAGGAGATGGTCCACCACCAAAAACTCGAGATGCAGTTTTATACTTATTCCGTGGCATCACCATTATCGGACTATTGACTCCTGCTTCTAACAAGAAGTGTTTTTATGTTTGGTCTCTCTTCATAAATTCACTTGTAACCTTGTATATGCCGGTCGGTTTTCTTCTAAGTTTCATCATGCGTCTGAGTTCTTTCAGTCCGAGTGAATTTTTCACATCGCTGCAAATATCCATAAATTGCGTTGGCGCTTCACTTAAATTATTTGTGTTCAGTCTAATGTATAAACGTCTTATCAAAGCTACGAAGTATATGGATCGACTTGATAAACGTCCCATTGACGAGCAGGGAGAGTTCACGCTTCGTCAGGCCGTCGCTTTCAGCAATTGCTCCTCCTTATTATTCACATTATTATATTTATCGTATTCTAGCAGCACATTCTTATCGTCTGTAATTAACCGAAGACCGCCATATCAGATATATAACCCAGTTATTGAATGGCGGAACAGTACACGCAACTTCATTATACAGTCAGCTATCGAATATGTAATGATTGATGTTCACTGCTATCAACAGGCACTGCTTGATGCGTATCCGGTAATTTACATAATGATAATTCGCGCACATTTGCATATTTTGTCACGTCGTATTTCGCAGCTGGGAAAGGATGACAAGCTAAAAAAAAACCAACGTTATGAAGAACTTGTTCAATGCGTTTTGGACCACAAAAATATTATGCAGTAAGTCAGTTTATCCGTCAAGGTTGTTTTGTAACAAAAGACTTCATCATTTCGCAATTTCTTTTAGTCTTTATAATCTATTTAGCCCAGTTATCTCTGGCACCATGTTTGTGCAGTTTTTGATCATCGGTATTATTTTGGGTGTTACAACAATCCATATAGTTTTGTTTGCAAATTTTTTTGCGATTGTAGCATCCTTGTTTTATGTGGCTTCTATTTTAGCTGAAACATTTCCTTGCAGTTATTTGGCAAACAGTTTAATGGACGATAGTGATGAGCTGTCGCTAGCCATCTTCCATTCCGGCTGGTTTAATGAAGAGCCGCGTTATAAACAAGTGGTCGTGTTCTTCTTACAACATACTCAAAAAACGCTTGTGTTAACGGCAATGAAAATATTCCCGATAACAATGAACTCAAATATTAACGTAAGTATGAAAATGCGAACGTAGGTTTACATATACAACTAATTATAGAACTAATTTTTATACCCATCACGGAAGAATGAGCCTTATATTCATTTTGTCCAAACTTTTGAAACGCTCAAAACGAAGCATCAGAGACCCCACAAAATATATATATACTTGATCAGCATCAAATTCTAAATTGATTTAAGCATGTCCGTCTGTCCGTCTGTGTAAAGTCTGGTGTAAACATTCTCCTGGCTGCAAAAATCAAACTATCGACTTCAAATTTGGCAGAAACAGTGGAAGTTCTTGAAGAAGGAAGAACACACCCACTCTACTACGTAAACTGAGAACTCCTCTGTTTTCCAAAGGGAATGAAAAATTTTTTTTTTTGTTCATAACTACTAAACTGTAGCAAAAAGAAGTACAAAAATTTTACCCCACATTCTGTGGGTGACGCTGTAGCATTCGTGCCCAAATATGGAAAAAATTAACCACGCCTACCGTATCAAAACTAAATTATTTTTTCAATATCTCTATAACACGCAGAAACAACCTTTAAAAGCCACGCACCTAAAGATGTCCGCCTATTCGTCTTCGATCTGTCTGTTTGCGTAACTTTGTAGTATTTGTGGTGAACATTCTCCCGTTAGCAAAAGTGAACACATCGCCTACAAATTTGCAAAAGAATTTGGAATTGACCTAAACTTTTCACTGACAAACTGACACACCTACAACGGTCACATGCCTCTAAGGCTAAAGCTTTTGCTTTGAAAATAGGAAAAATCAACTGCGCCCGCTCCATATTATGTGAAATGGTGATGGGTATAGAAGATTCTGTTCCGACCGAATTTAATTTTCTTACTTGTTTGACTTTAATTGATTTCTAGGTAGTGAAATTTGCTTTTTCCGTGTACACTCTTATAAGTCAAATGGATTTGAGGCAGAAATTGAAGGACAGCGTTGCTGGTCAGGAGGCTTAATTTTTTTAAAAGAGATATTGCAGTTTGCCTTCTTTATTTAAAGCTAAAATTAATCGACATTTATGTAACATCAACAGTATGTGATCCAGGAAAGCCATATGTGTCGCGGTTTTATTTCTTTTTTGCAGAAAACCCATCAAAAATTTTTTGTGGGCCTGCTGTTGTTTGTGGGTCGTGAGGAAAAACAACAGGAAGCAGACGCGGGCCCATCGATCAATCTAGCCCCATTTTAAGCACCATTCTCCGTGCAAAAACTTTTGAGCACAAACTTGAATCCAATGTCTTTAGCTTTGCGACCGTGACAATCCACATCGGTTACAAAGATGGGAATTTGATGCTACTCAAGAGTACATATACTTTGCAGGCTCCGTGAAGCTTCTTTCTAGGCGTTGCAAATGTCTTGAAAAAAAAGGAAATTTAAATACTCTATAACATTGGAGGGCCTGCAAAATGTTTGTACCCATCACCGAAAGATGAAGGATATATTTGTCAAAACGCTTGCGGCGCCCAGAATGGACCATTAAAGACTCCACAAAGTATATATAATCTTGATCAGCATCAAATTCTGCATCGATTTAAATATGTCCGTTTACCCGTTTGACCGTCTGTCCGTCTATGTAAAGTCCGTTGTAAATACTTTCCTGGCCTCAAAAATGAAGCGATCGACTTCAAATTTGTCTGAAACAGTGCAAGTTCTTCCACGCAGGTTGGTACTGGCAATAGCCCAAATCGGTCGAAAGACGCGCCCACAGCGCCACGTAAACTGACAACACCTCCGTTTTTCAAAAGCAAGGAAAAAATTGGGTTTTTGCTCATTACTCATAAACTATAGCAAGTGTACAAAAATTTTAACGCTGTGAGCGATGGTGTAGCTTTCGTGCACAAAAATGGAAAACATTGACCACACCTACCCAATATTATAGTGTATCAAAATTTAATGGTTTTTTCAATACCTTTAACCCCAAACAAAGACAAAAACTTTTATTTTGGAAATAGAAGGAATCATATTTAGAACATTAGAATTTTGTTCTTTTACTTCCTTTGTCTCTTTTAGGAGAACGGTGATGGGTATAAAAGATTCGGTCCCGACCGTATTTAACTTTCTTATTTGGATATTTTTTATAAAGATACTGTAGGATCGCCTATAGGATATACGTGGAAATTTTTGTCGTTTTATCTGCTGTAGTTCGAACACAAAACAAAAGAGCTTTTAAACGTGTGTCTAAAAACTATTTTTTGTCGCTTTAGTAAGCTAATGGGAAGTTAAAGAGCAGAAAGGCTTGAAGATTATTAAAAATTAAAAAGCACGATTAAAATAACATAAATATTATAATATAGACAAGAGAAGGCTGTGCCCAATAAATCAAATATGTTAAATAAAGTTCATGAAATATGTTAAAGGTATTTTATTTATTCGTTTTTTGATTATTTTTAGGTTCATTTAACACATTCGTAGATGGAACAAAGGAATAAAAGTAAAAAATAAAATAAATAAAGAGTTCAACGATGGTGTATTTTCTATCTCTTGCTGTAGAATTTTGCACTTTTTTTTTCCACAAATTTGTTCATTTGTTCTCTTCGTATTTTTCTTCATTTTACCGCTTTGACTTTTCGGTCATACTTCTAAAATCTTAAGTTTTAATTCTTCCATGTCTACAGATACTCCTTTCGATATGCCATCAATATTTTTCATTGGGACGATTTGGCTGGCTTTATTATTTCTTTCTGTCTATTTGGACCCTGGTGACTTTTTTTTCCCCATCCCAGCGTTATTTCACGCTGCTTTTTATTTGTATATACATAGAATTCTATGGTTTTAAGTGAATAAGCGTTATGGTATACATAAAAGTACGTATGTACGAAAAAATATCAACCAATAGGTAGACAGCAATTACAACTTGCTTTCGCTTCACCGTTTAAATCATATTAAGGAATTGTAAATTTTACGTTAACGAAATGCTTCAACAAATCTCAACGGAAATATGCTACGAAAATATATCACGAAATTGTTTAGCAACGTTAAGCTTGCTCTTGTTACCTTCTTGTGCTTCTTTTGATATTCTGACGTTCACTCTTAAGAAACTTGGAGTGTTTATAATTTCTTCTGCACCAGACATTATTAGGATGATATTATTAGGCCAAATTGAAAATTCTCCACGGTTTTTTCGCGGGGTGGTGTTGATGACTCAAATGATCGTGTGCTTAAAGAGTGACATTTCAGCTTAAATTTTTGGTGAAGTTTTCAAATCTTTGCCGACCGAGTATAGTGCAAGAGTATAAGGGAAAATTTGTAAAAATTGAAAGAAACTGTAAAAGAAGAATGTATAAAAAATAGTAGAAAATATGCAATGTATTTGTTCAATTTTTCTAACGGTAGTCTTAGATTCTAGCGCTTTAAGACTTTATTCTTAGAATTTCTTTCTGTGGCTAAATTAATTAATTTATTTATTTATTTGTGCATTCACACACACATGAAACTCAACTAAAATAAATTAACAACCGAATTCAATTAACTAATAGAAGTACATCTTATACTAATTATTATTAAACACTAGTAAAGTAGTGTAGAGTATAAGGAAAGGTAAGGAAAAAAATAATAATAATAATTAAATAATAACTCATATATAAATAAATAAGAAGGCAGTAAACTAATTCATTACTAAAATTACATTGTGTGAAAATGTGTGAAAATGTATCCACAATTATATCGTATGAAAAGATATGAAAATGTATACTAACATAATCGATGTGTGAGAATATATAAAACTGTATACTTAGCACAATATTAGTAAATAGGTAGAATGCGATGAATCGATATGTGAGAATATATAAAAGTGTAAACCTAGCATAAAATTAATAAACAGGTAAAATGCGATAGGTGGATAATGCTACAATTCATTAGGTACATCGTGTATTCTTCTAATGCTTTCAGCTGATGCTATGAGCATTCTAGTTGACCAAGCAGTTTTTGTACTACAACACCCACCAGCACTCTTTTATTATCATACCTATGGTGAAGAATTTTCCATGCAGTATTATAATTCTCTTTCGTGGGACTAAAATGATGTATTAGACGTTCTACTCTCTTATCAAATTGGCTTTTAAATACCGCATTTTTTCTGTAGAAATAGGTCTTTCGTGCACAAGTTCTAGAAAGAGTCCCGAGAATTGTTTCCACTTTAAGCGACTACCATCAAACTTTGGTAATATCCTTGGTAAATTTTATGGAAATAGTGCAGGAGTTATTGCCACTGCTGCAAGTTGCTGCAGCTTTTTCTTTCAATTTTATTATCTGCATCGAAAGAGAGTATTCGTTTTGGGAGGATTCATTAAAATCATACTCTTACACTGTATATCTTCCAATAATTCGTGGAATTTGTCGCTGATATTCGAAAGGACGTCCTTGGAATGATCTTCCTTTCATTGGGAATTCCTACGTATTTGATTGTCCTGATGATTGAAGATCTTTCACAACTCCTCAAATTCTTTTCTTTGCAGGTATTCGAGAGATTTTCGACCCTTTGAGGTCTTTTTATAGTATGCTTTTCTGGAAAACGAGACCTTACTTTTCCTGATGAGCCATGAGTTCATCAAATGTTGCCATTGTTTCTTCTACATTTTTGATTGATTGGTTCTTCCAATTGTCCAATTAATTTTTTGTTGAACTGCTTTCCGTAATTAAGCGATGAAGTGAGAGATTTTCATGAACAAGCAAGTCACCAATCAAAATTAAATCGAAATCACGTCGAAGTCACCAATGAATGACCCCTAGTCTGCAAGCCACATAAGCACATAAACTTGTGTGAGCTATTGAGAAATTTTTTGTTGAGGAAAATGGCGTTCGGGATACTTAAGCCAAAACTCCTTGAGAGAAAAAATTAAATGCTGTGTGTGAATGTGATTTTGGTTTTCGTTAGCAAGACTTCCGCGTTCTCGTTTGTCAAGGCTTGGCTGCGTATTGCATTACCGACGAGATAGCGCCTAAGGGTTGGGCGATGCGTTGACTCGATCGTGCGAAGTTGCCGCAAGGACGTGAAATGCCCTTAACTATCTTAGAAGATTGGGGCGGTAGAAACCTCCCCCCTGTGGCATGAAATTCCAGGGCCCACATTTAGCGTTTCGGGCTTCTGGGGAAATCTCGCAACTTGTAGGAAATTTTAGTTTCTCAGATGTGACGGGATTATTTTCGAATTCTGATGTGCGTATCTTTTCGGCAATTGGCTCAAGATTTTTATGATTTTTCTTTTGCTGGTCCTTCTGGTCGACAAGATAGATAGCATGTCAGCGTAGCTTCGAATGCTTTCAGGAGGCATAATATCGAAGCAGAAGTGAAGTTCTGTTTCCAATCTATAACGCGCATGTTGGATTTTAGGGGGATTCCATTGGTCAGGAATATTTTCGCCCGTTTAGTTGTTCTTTTACAACTCAGCTCAAATTGTCGGACGAGAGTTTCCACTAGGAAACTAATGGTCACATTAGTGCCAACTGTGTCTCTGACCTATGGAGCAGCGATGATAATTGTAGCGCTTGTAGCGGCGCATCCTCCTCGCCTTAACATAAGATTTCATTAACCTCAAAGCACCCTTGGTATTACGATGTCGAAGTTTCGGATCGTTGGCGCATAGGTACTAGGGTTTCGTCAACGTTAGCCGCTACACAGCCATAATGTTGACGTGATCTTGACTGAGAACAAATCTTTGAAGTTTCCGTTTCCGATTTCACGAAGCGAACTATTCGTGCGAATGGCTTCTAAGTCATCGGCGAGCTCCATAATTTCAGCCAGGTTTTTGAAATATCGCCGTCTTATATACCACGAGCTCGTAAAGATGCGTTCAAGCTTTCGTTCTTCAGACATCGCGGTGTGTCGCGTCAATTTTTGCATCGATAGCACATAGTCTTGAAATGCTTCTCTAGGTCGTTGTGTCCAACGACGTACTTCGTCTTCAAGCCGATTCAAATATCGCAATGGCAGAAAAATTGGAAGAAATCGGATCCAACGTCCAACGTTGATTTTTACTGGGGTATCCCGTCAGCGCCCGATCTCGAAACATCTCCACTATTGTAATCGGTAGTCTATTCTTATCGATGACGCAACGATGCCGTCGAACTTAAGAAACGTTTGTTATTTGGCTTTGTTTTTTCGATTTTTTTAAATTCTGGCCGAACCCTCCTCGTTGGTTGTTGGCTGATGATAATTATTGCATCTTCTTTTTTTTCTCTGCCACCGTTTTATATAAACATTTTTTTTTTTTTGTTCGTGTGTGTTCCTATTTTAAGAGCTTTTTTTTATTAATTAATAAGATCACGTGTAATTTTTATTATTATCTTTTTTCTTTTTGAAAGGAAAAAGAAGTTTCTTTTTATTCGTCCACTTGAATGACTCGGAATTTTAAACTCTTTTGCTCACCTTCATGAGTCGAAATTTTAGGTGCTTTCTCCTATTTTTTTTCCTTCACTCAGTCTTTTTGTTTTTCCTTAATCGAACGAAACAGTCCCTACTCGGGCACAACTTTTACTGGCCATTATTTCGCTGGGGTATACTCACTGTACACCAGGGTTCTTTACAAGCAAATTTATATTTTCTGTGATATGGCACTAACTTTCGTAACTGATTAGCTACACTTCTCCCTATAATTTTTATGTTCAAACGGTTACATAGCACGATCTTTCTTCTAATCATCTTATTATACATTCGTTTTTATTCTCATGCATAAATGTGATTTTTAGAGATTGTGGAGTTCACATTTTACTAAAATCTACCGTTGTGTACGTGTCAAATTACTATCTATTTTCAATACGAATATCAGATTATATTCTTTGGGAGTACTAATGCATATAGAGCATTTTTACAGCAAAACAATTTTTTATTTCAAATATTTACACAATTTCAATGATATCAAATGTTCGTAAACGTTCCAATCGTAATCTTGATCTTTTCCACCTGACTCGGTTTATTTTCTTAAATTTTTTCTTTCAATTCTTGTTTTCACTTTCAATAACGAATGAAGTGAAATAAAAATATATGGTATTCAAACGTAAAACAAATCTGCTAGATTAACTCTCCATTTACACTGCCGCGAAAATTTGGTGATCGGATTTCCAGCAACGGTAATAATAAACCGAATGTACAAGTTAGAGAAGTTTTAGTTTTTAAATATCAACTTTACGAGTATCCAGCCAACGTGTCGCCTTGCAAATTCAGATATCGAAAACTGAGCTGAGTCAAATTGTTAGCTTGAATTAAAATAAATACATATCGACAATTTCTGTTTCAATCAGTTTCAGTGGTATTCAATTAAGGGAATTCATTAGATAATAGCAAATTTCGTTGTAATATTTAGTAAAAAAAAATATATATATATAAATAAATCTAATGTGAACTGGAATTATCTTCTTTCTTTTGTTGAGAGAAAAGTAGCTTAGGGATAGTCGAATCAGCGTCTCTTATCAAAAATGATGGGACGAAAGAGATCATAGGTGGGGTAGGGCGCAAAATAGTCCGGGGCTCAAGAATTTTCTCGTTTAGCAAGAACGAGTTCGGTTCGTTCGCCCGTTAGTTCTTATAAAGCTAAAGCAGGCGTATTTCTTTATTTGTAACAAAACATTAGGAAACACAAAGTCAGTAAAATCCCAATTAATATTCCTACTAACACGTTAATGGTATTATTTTGTGGAAGATTCTCACAAAACATTTGCGATATTCAATTTCAGTAGAGGAGAACCCTTTAATTTCGCATGTGATTCACAACTTACATTTTGCGTTAAAAGAGATGTAATATTATGAATTCTAGGCACCATCGAAAGCTCAACCTCTTAGATTTTTTTTTTCCTTTTCTTGATATAGTTTTCACACTAACTCCGGAATAATTTTAATATGAATTTTTTCTTATTTTTCTTTCTCATTCAGACGTCTAACGTTAGTTTCTTTTCTATACAATTGATTTGCATATATCTTTTAATTTCTCATATGTTTTCTTCAATCGACTTTCATGCCAGTTCTCATTTTTCTTTTCTAACTTACTTGTATTATGTGAAATTCTATTAAATTTTTTATCTTATTTCACGTTTATCACTGGACTTTAACGCATTCCAAATTTCGTATGAAAATTAACAATTTAAAATTCCGAAAAATTAATAAATATTACACCACCGACTCAAACCTTTTCTTTTTCTTTTCAATCACTTAATTTTTTTTCATTTTCTCTAACAAAATTATCCGCACACATTTTTGTCGCTGTCGGCTTCCCAAATTCCCCTTTCTCACCGAAAAACTTAAACAAAAAGATTTCCAACGTTAATTGTTCTCTTACTAGTGAAATTAACAATCTCACTCATGCGTGGGTATATCTGTAATAAATATTACAAGATACAACCAAATGTTACAATGTTTATTTATTTATTTACTTATTCATTATATTTTCTTATTATGATTAACACAAGAGAGCCATTGATATACAATAACAAGTGCAAGTCGACGCCTGTAAAGAGTTGGTACATTAGTGAATTGCAGACGTTGAACACATGGAAGTAGACTATAACTTCGATTCGACCCCAACTTTCGTAAAGCAAACATGAAATGTTGGTTTTGTACAAGCTCTGTCATATCAATAATAAATTCATAACTTGCAATAAATGAAAGAGACAGTTTCACAACATCAGTAAACATTAAAACACAAGATTATCGAATCCTAGACGACAGATCATCCATGGATAAAGTGAAAAGTGTAGGGCTAAGGTGATATAGATAACAGGCCTACCCAGGAAATTTAAAGATAATTAAGTCATGATTTTCTCTATCAGAAACACTTTTAAAATATAACGTGAAAATTCCAATAGATTAGTTACTGCGGATCTACTGGATATAAAATTATGATAACGTGGTCAAATAAAAATACTAATTGACCATAAAAAAAGGATAGTCAACAATTTTTAAAAAATGTCGGTATAACATTAGAAAAAACTGTTGCCGTGATTTTAGAAAATTTATTCTAGAAATAAACTAGAAATAAGTCATGTTTATACAAGTTTAGTATGAAGCATGACAACTAAAAAAATATGGAGAATACGTATGTTGCCAACCGTAATTTACGGTTGTCAGCACCCACAAGTACTATAGGAAGCATGACCAGCTCGCACAATGTGCTGCAAGCAATATTTATGAAAGGGAGAAAGCTTTTCAGAAGGGGGGTGCGGCAAAAATTATTTCTGATAGAGAACATTTATTCCGGGCATAAATTAAGAATTTAATATTTTTACAAAAATTTGGTTTGACGCTTACATGACAGCTAAAAAAACATTCTTCAACTCTTGTTTTCTATGTGAATTCTAATGCCATTCTTCCAAACAGGGACCATGAGGCTACTTTTCCACATACTCGTTGCCACAGACAACTTACACATCAAGGAGGGAGGGACAATATATTCATAGCAAATTATAAAGATGAGGACGGGTATGCCTGCTGAGCCAGATAAATAGGAACAATTTGAAGATACCAAGCCATCACGAATTTGTCCTTCAGACAAAGCCACGTTAGGGAAATTATTATACGATAGTTATAATCTGATTGCCTAAAGATGTTTGTAGAGTAAGTTTACTCAAAAACTTTTGCAAACGTCGTAAATCTAGAAGTCTACTTCTATGATTCCTTATCTGTTTTAGTTGCTTGCTAAACCAGGCTGGACATGCAATTCCACTTTCCGCTGTAATGCCAAGAATAAACAGCGATATTGCATCATTTAACCCAGCGTAAAATCTAAAATAGTGTTATCCAACGTTCCACTTACCCAGGTCATATTCGTTAGCCAACTTGATATAGCGCAAAATTTTTTTTTTTAGGGTCAATTCCATTTTTATAGTAAAAGTTAGAAGAAACAATGTTTACAAGCAACACACCGATAGCTAAATGACAACGATTTTCAGGAACAACTAAAGCACTTGACTGCATAACTTATAAATCAGAAAAATTACTAAACGCAATATCAATCTACCTTGGTGCTTGTGGACTTGATTTAAATGACTGAGGCGTGATTCCCCGATGCTCCCAAATAGTTGCCATAGTTGGAGCAAGAATATGGAAGAACGACGTGTTGGGCTTGTTCAGCTCATTGCAACGAAACATTGGTTAAATTAAACGCATTGAACGAGAATAGCAATATCATCCCTAGCTTTAAGCAGTTTCGATATTTCTTAAACGAACCATAAGGTGTTATATACACAGAGATACCGTCGAAGTCGGGGAGGCAAGTTATATAACAGTGCCTCCCAGCTACCTCAGACGCACAAATATTCTATATTCATCTTAACGTTAAATCGAACAACGCCGCGAGTTATATATGCACTGCACCACCTACCTTTTTACTTCACTTGTCACATCTGTACATTTGATACGATAAGCATGTAACTTCATTATAGAATACACCAATTCAAGCTTTAAAGAAAAACGTTAGGTAGTTTGGATTTCATTCCCCTAGCATGCCCGTGGAGGGCATGGACCCCTAACCCAGGTACAACCAGGTCATAAGAATTTGTTTAGAATTTGTTCTTCTGTGCGGTTACATGCAATTCATCTTAAATAAACTTAGTTATGAGGTAATGCCTTACAGTGGATGATAAAAAAGCCACAGTATTTTGGATAATATCTCTAAACCTTGCAAAGATAAATTCTACTTCAGAGCCAACACTTTTAAACGCAAGTTTAGGTTTTTTTATTTCAATTGCTGCCCAGTAGAAAGAAATTCTACTATTCTCAACTGGAATATTGGAAGTAGTGAAACAGGGAGTAAGTAGATAGAGAGAGGTGAGGCGAAATTTTGCGTCAAATAAAAAATCAATTGGAAGAGTGCTGTGGCTTGCGTATCATGCCACCTGTTTAACTCTGCTTCACAGAAGGCATGCGACCGACGGACATGAAGGTCACCCATGCAAAGAGGCAACTCGGTAGGGAGGTTTCAAAGGAAAATAAAAAGTAGTTTACAGATCAAAATATACATACAAAAGCACGACGTGCGAACTTATAAGCGATTTCTTATGCAGGTTATTCACAGATTCGACCACGATGCAAATCCGAACTTTTTGGCATGCCCATGATTCAATTACAATAGCAGCAAACCTGAAGACTTTATTGGTGAGCAATAAAAATCACAAAGCCTGATCCCGACAATAGGACGATTGTTGCTGATTGAAACTGTGCAAACGTGGTCTTTGCTGCCTTAATAACTGAGCTAGGAAGAGGTGAACCAGTTACCATTAGACTGAGGACGATGACCTGAAAGCAAACGATCTGTATGCCCAACGTAATACTAAACGATAGTTGCTGGAAGGTTATACCATCAGACGTGCGAGTGCTTTCATATGATTTGCCGCTCCCTAAAAGGGAGGGCATATGTTGAGTGTAAAAACGTAAATTGTCAACGAAAATCGGAATCGGAGTAAAAGAGGGAATAATAATCAAAAAAGTAAAAGCGCCTTTGCGAAGGCGGTCAAGGAGTTATTAAAGAGAAGGATCCGAGAGAACCACCGAATCACTGTGCTGGGTTTGGTCCTTAACGCTTAAAAATCAGTTTTCCTACACCAAAATAAGATCATGTGTTGAAAAATATACGAAGATCCATATATTTTATAAATGTCTTGAAAACGGATATCCAGAAAGCCCAGATTAGAAAACCGTTACAAGATATATGTATTATTCATTTTTAAAGGAACCCAGAGAACCTCAGCATTAAAATGAAAGAAGAGTAATAGCATCTAAGAAGATGGAGATGATTTGGCAGCAATGAATACTGTACTTCATTAAGTCTACCATTCCTATAAATCTGACAAGCATCTCTTAAGAGCTAATTGTTAAAATCAGGCATAGGCTATGTTTCAGATAGTAAAAATGTTATAATCGCAATCGAAATCTATCACCTCAGAGCCCGGGGATTACTTGAGGTTGGCCTGGCATAGCTTAGCGAAAATAACAAAATTACAATAAATACAATACACAAGCGAGTCGAAAAATCATTGTTTGTTAGATACTCATCCGTTACATTGGTCATTTGTAATATGTTCATTATCAGGTATGTATGTCCTCCAATTGAACTTAAAATCCCGCCGTTATCTACCTTAAACTTTGTTATCGCAACCCTTGCTCAGGTAAGACGCTGCTCTTATCCCAGGCTGTGAGCTTCAGGTACGCTTATAAAGATTTATATGTAACGTTTAACAAGTTATACAAATAGCAGCTATGCATATATAATTCAGTCCTTAAGCTTATTCTGTCTACATTGACAAAATTTTCTGCCCGCGATCAAAGATGTGACAAGTTAACTGCCAGGATTTTTTGTCTACTTTTACTTCGTTTACTTCTATTATAAGCAGTAGCTGAATTAATAGAGAGTAGTAGTAGAGTATAACCGAGATGAGGTGGTTTTCGGTTATTGACAAAATACTTCACGTTAGTTAAGCAAAACAACTTCCTTAGCATTTGGTTTAAGTAAAAACACACATTCCTTTATGTCTTATGCACTGTTCACTAATTAACATTTAATTCAGGGTAAATAAAAAGATGGTGGGCTTGAAAAAATGTGTTGGTACAATTTAATTTTCTTGAAGAATAAAAAAAATAAAAAAATAATATGTTGATACGAAAAATGGGAGTAAAAATACTTTTGTCGGTGAAGTGAATGTGAAAGAAAGGAGATTACCATGAAAATTACGAACACACCGAAAAAGAAAATGTGAATTTGCTAAACCATGGGGAAAATATTCTTAACGTTTGTGAAATCATAACATTTGAGCAGTTTTCTGGTAATATTTGTCAAAGGGCCTGCTTTCCCAAATGATACCAAACGATAAATCAAAATTTTTCTCAAAAGGAAATTGATACTTTATCTACTTAACCAAAGTCCAAATTCATTTTGTAAAAAAAAAAAACTGAAAGTTTTTTGATGCGCTTCTAAAATATATATAAATATATAACTGACAATAAAATAATAATATGGAAATATATGTTACCTGTGTGCATTATTTTATATAAACGTTCTTTAAACTATAAACAAAAATAATAACAGATTAATTATTCTCAGGGTGCTCATAAGTGACCAAGAATCACATAATGGTATGACTTATTATAAAAAACGCAATGCAAGGGGATAATTATGTATGAACAACTTTGCTTTCGCTTTGATTTTTCAGCAAGTTTTCCTTTACATATGGACCAATGTTAGTTCCATAGTGATTATCGGTTCTCTTTTGGTATTTCCTAAGAACTACAGCATACCGTCTCGCATTAAAATAGACGAGAGCAAAGCACCTAAAGTTTGAAACAAATTTACTCTATAAAAGAAAAATAAAGGTCACATGTAATTTTCAAACTTGTAAAGGTAGATGAATGTACGAAGATAGAGAGATGATCATATATAATTGGGTAGACGAATTTAAACAAGTGAGAAATTTATATTCGGTTGCAACCGAATCTTTAATATCCATCGCCGTTATCCTATAAAAGATCGCAAAAAGGAAAAATATAAATTTGCGTATACCACAATATTTTGTGGGCGTGGTCGCCTCTTTTTCTTTTTGTAGGATAATTTTGCGGAAATTTATATAGCATATCTATTGTAGTTTATGACTAACAAGCAGAAGACCCGCAGAGCAAAAGTGTTTCCATTTTTTCTTGCACAAACGGATGGTTGTTGTAGTCCTGTGCTTTGACCTGTTTGCATTATTTCTCTCTCTATCTTTCCCCGACCAAGAATTTAAATACTTTGCTTTCAAAGTGCTAGTTCCGACTGAAAAGATGGAATTTTGAATTTTTTTTTTTAAAAATCGTTGTGGCCAGTTTGATCCTTAATTAAGAAATTTATCCCTCGAGATCGACCCCGTAATACTACTGCAGTAGCTCTTTCTCCCTCAAAAAACTAGATGTTTCTTCAGGCTCATTCTCTCTCGTTTATCAAAATTTTAGAGACCTAAATTCAAAAATTCATTCTGCTTTCCTAAATTCAGTGACCACGGAGTTTTCGTTTTTGGCCTTCACTGAAACTTGGTGAAAGCCTGGTCTACATTCCTCGGAACTTTTCCATAATTTGTTCCAGGATTTCAGAAAGTATCGATTGAATCGCATTGGTGGTGGTGTTTTAATTGCCAAATCTTCCGCAGTCCCGTCCTATTCAATTGAATTTCCTACTACTCCCGACGTTGAATTTATTGCCGTTCGAGTGAAAATTTCTAATAAACAGCTATATGTAACCTGCTCCTATATTTCCCCAAATTCGGATATCTCCATATACAAAAAACAGGCCGCCCTCATTTGTGAAGTGGCCAAGCAGTCTAAGCCTACCGATATAGTCATGAAAACTTTTTGGGGCCGAAGGCAGATCAACAGGCAGGGTGGGTATAGAAAAGCTCTAGGATCTCCGTTCGGGTTACTGTTTCGTCTGTCCGCAAATTCGATAAGAAGCAATTTCTCCTATAGGGTCCTCCAACGTCTCACGAACTACATAGCTCAGCGAAGGCACGTACGCATGACTCATAGGCCTTCGTTCCTTTTATAGTGGCTCTGCAAAGTTGCCTTAAAGTATACTTAGATAATAGCTTTAGATACAAGAGGACTTAGATAGACTTATTAGTGCACTGGTTAAATAAAATTGGTGTAATAGTGTGGTTACATAAAATTGAGTCTATTAGACACACACACACGTTGGTTACACGAAAAGTGGCTCACCAACGTAGGGCCACAACACCGACGTAATGACATATATTACAATTACATCTCGTTGCGCCAAATATCATAATATGAGCACACGAATCATTCGTCCTGATGTTTATACATAAGACCTACATTATTTGATTATTCAATACCAACGTTTGACTTACCGCGTCTTTTGCTTTGCTTAGTAGAATGGATAAGCCATGTCAACTATACGACCAGTAGAGCGATAAGTTTTTAATATTTGTTCATCCTCTGCGCGTCATCAATGTTAACGACAGTAAATGATGGTAGAAAGATGGATGACAAAAAATTGATTACAAGTTTTGGCGACTTGAGTGTGTTAGTTACACAAACGATGCAAAAATAAAGAAATCAGTTGATTTACTTACCCTTGACAAATTAAACATTTTTTTTCTATGGTTCAGCTGTCTGTAGGTAAAAAAACTTTTTTCGAATTTATTTTGTTTTCAACTCTCAGCTGTTTGCTCTTATAAATGCAACTCTAAACAACAATTACTAACCCTGCCGAGTACTCATGTAAACAGGCGACAATAAATAAGGCGATCATCGCCAAATGCGCTCTCTCAGTTATGTCAAATCTGGCGACCATAAAATTGCTGTCGCTGGAAACAAATTTGCATTGCGTAAACCAAGCAAAGTTACCATGAATCTCTTTCTTAGAATTGTGTTTGTCGAAAAGCAGATGCAACAGAAAAGGCAAAATTATTAATACAACAATTAAAAAAATAATAAAGTGTGTCCGAAGTTACATTTGTGAATTGTGAAGAAAAAGGCTAAAAAAATTTACTAAAAGTGAGTAGAATTTTTTTTTTTTAAATATCGCACTCACTTAAACAATGTGAACATTTCCAGCACAATGCATCGCATCTTCTTTTTATGCTCGTTCATTGCAGAGGAGAACAATGACAACCGCGACGCATAAGAAAGCATTACCATGACACGGGCGAGAAGAGCTTTGCTTCTGACCCCTAGCGATACCTCAAACGAATAACTAAATTGTTTCTAATATTTACAAGTGGCGCATAAATATGTGTCCATAGCGGCTTTTCATTACGTCCTGGAAAACATGGGGAGCGTTTCGCTTAGAGAGTAACAGGCGCCGCAATTTTGGCAGTTGGGTGAACAAGCTAGCATGTGTTGGCGCGAAATTTATAAATATAACAATCTTAAAAATATAAATCATTTTTAAAATTATAACTCCCACAAAATTTACATAAAAACTAAATAAATACTACAAGTAAAATTTTTTATATACTGGATCTTCTTTTTATTCGTTTATATATAACGTCACGTGTTTTCCACCAAGGAAAAACGCTATTGAAAATGGTTCGAATCGGGCAATTTTTTCAACGACTCTCCATATAACGCCCTATTCTGAAGCCATTAAAGGGAAAAAAATGTATTTTTCAAAATTTTTCGGCAAAAGTGGGTAAATAGTAATATTTCGGCGTTCTAAATTGGTATGTAAACTTTGGACCAGTTGGGGCAACTTTTGAACCCCCTTTCATATATCGAAACCTGAAGTTCATACGACAAAAAGATATTATTTTCAATGCTTCATGATGAAAATTATATCATAATAGTAGTTTAACAAATAAGAAATTAACTGTATCAAATTTGGACCATTTCGGTTTTCTGGTTTGTACCCTAATAACGATTTTGACGAAAATTGGTCCTTTGTTGAGCAGAAAAGTTTTAACAAGTAGTGATGCAAATTGACCATTAATATCGTTACGAAAATCCCAAATCCAGTTAATGGTAACTAATTGATTTTTCCCAAGTAATAAATTCCATTGTGCATATTCGCGGCGCGTCATACAGCTGCCGGCAGAGGAAAACAATTAGTGGAAAAGCAGGTTAACGGATTAAAACTGAAGCCATGAAATTAAGTAATAGTAACATGCTTGTAAAACGTATATAAATAGACTATTTGCGAAAGGCAGAGTCAGTCGTAAAAGAACATTTGAGTCGAAAAAGAATATTAGAGTTGAGAAGTCGGGAGTATTGCCAAAGTAGAATGTAAATAATCCTACCCTTAAAGAAACTGATGGTAAATAAAGAAACTTGAAGTTAAAAGAACTTTGAAGAGTATTTCTCTTGAATAGAATATCCACGATCTAGTGATATGGACCGTATCGAAGTTCGTAACAATATTATAGTAATTTCATACAAAAATGAACTCTAGAAAATTTGAGCGATCTACGTCTATTTTTGGATCCAGCCTTATGTAAGCATTAAACTTATACTATATTAGGTTGCGTTTTGGGGCTATTTCCTCATAAACATGCATTTGAAAGATTGCCTGTTTAAAGAAACAAGATATATTTTTTTTTTTTTTTTTTTTGTAGAGTAAAAATAAGAATTGTAGTACTATGTATAGTTTACCATCTGCAGTTTGTTTATACAACACAAATGAACGTCAATTTTGCTCTCATTTTTTGCCTTTCTCTCAGTTATTTCTCTCAGAAATTTTAGGCGAAGTATTGGAAAACTGGCGATGATGGTAGCTGATTTATCTCTTGGCGATAATCAATTATCTCCCAAAAATGCAGCCGATAAACACGGCGATGATCGCCTGCTTGCATGATTCCGCCGTGAAAAACCTATATTAGCGTACTGCTT
The DNA here is from genome assembly GCA_001077435.1 of Glossina morsitans morsitans. Classification (NCBI taxonomy): domain Eukaryota; kingdom Metazoa; phylum Arthropoda; class Insecta; order Diptera; family Glossinidae; genus Glossina; species Glossina morsitans. The sequence goes on along the minus strand of CCAG010018945.1, from coordinate 25,608 downwards.
AAGCTATATTGCTAACCCCCGATTTAATATACAATAATAGAAGTGAAATAACACAAAATTTGTGATTGAATGAAATAAATTGAAATAAGAAGCAAACGAAAAAAAATGAAAGAATATAGATAATGAATTGCATTGCTTCAAGAAGAGTAGTCAGTGCAGTAGTGCGCAAAACAACAATAGCGAAATATTTTTTTGGTGATTTGGCTTAGAAGTCAATTAACAATATTGATGATTATGCTTTGTCAGATATTCATTTTATGAGGAAAAAGCGAAGAGCATTGAACAGGCGTTCAACTGTGGCTTCTCTTTATATATATTTTATATATTTACGTGTTATCGCATGAATTTACCTATAGAAAATGTAGTGAAATAGTGTCTTAAACCGAATTGCAAATCGAGACCTAATTTTGTATTGTATTCTAAAAAATAATTTAAAATTCTTCTAATCATTTAAAACAATTCGAATTTATTTTGTTTTCCATTTACAGCTGTCTTGTGTTATCAATGCAAATCTAAACAACCAATACTTACTCTGAAAAATCAATTCTAATGCAAAACGTAAGATATTTAGCTTACGCCTGGTTTGACAATCATGAGATAGTGTATCTCGCATGCTTATATAGACAAGAAGACTAGGAACTCGAAAATGAAACCTAGCTATCGTTGTATATAATGTGTATCCTGATATGATAGATATGAGGGAGTTATGTCGAAGGTACTACGTAAAGCAAAAATGTCGAAACTTTAAAATGAAATTTCGCTAAACGTAAATAGTACCCAGATACGCGTATTGAGTGCGCATTTTTTATGCAACTATAGTATGTGCCTTTACGTTGGTGTTGTGATCCCAGATAAATGAGCCACTTCTGTAGCCAGGGGGAGTATATCTATCAAACTTGGTTTTATACAGCCACACCATTACACCAATTTTATTGGACCAATGTAATAGCAAGTCTATCTGTGTGTCATGCGTACGTGACTACGCTGAGCTATTTAGCTGGTGAGATGTGGGAGGAGTTCTACATCATTGCTCACGCACACTGCTAGGACGGTTAGGAAACCCGACTCTACCGAACGAGGATCCTGTGTGCCACTAGAGTTTGTGGGAGACACCTAAGTTGGGACGATTTGAATCTACTTTCCTTTCATTACAAAAAAATAACTTATTTGTGCTATACATTTTTAAGAGTAACCATCTATAATATAAATTACTTTAAGTACAAATATTTATTTAATGCACCCAAAAATAAATTATAAGGTCCTTCGTCGTTATAGGACACTTCAATACAAATATACTCCGAAGGCGGTACAAACACAAGAAAGGTAATTGACATATGTGAGTCATATTCAATATCTCAATAATCTTTGGTAAAATCTTGGCACGCTTTTATTTATTTTATATGTGAATGACTTTCCTGAGTGTATCCAACGTTCCCGTGTTTTAATGTTTGCAGACGACGTTAAAATTTCCCTCCCATTTGACTTAATACAGGGTACTAGCTCCTTCAATCTGATCTTGAAAACCTGCTCTCATGGCGTGTCACCAAAACTATGGTGTTGAATTAAAACAAATCTAAGTTGTCTTTTGCGTGGTGTAATACATTGGCCTCTTATGATAGTGCCGACGATCACATCTTGAAAAACGTCTGTAATTATGAAGACTTAGGTGTTGTTTTCGAATCAAAACTCAAGTTTGGCATTTATATACAAATTTCAGTTAATAAATCTAGACCCCTTTTAGAATTTATAAAAAGATGGTCTAAAGAATCTAAATACCATACGTTACGAAATGCTGGTATACTTCTTTAGTTAGACCAACTTTTGAATACTCGTCGGTAGATAGGTTTCCTATTTATAGATTCCACGGAGACTCTTGTAGTCTTTTCAACGGGACTTCTTGATGTTCACTTTGCGGGGTTTTGGATGGGATTCTACGCTACCTCTTCCGGCGTATACTGATTTTGAAGCTTATTGACTTGTCTACTCTTGAAAAAGGGCATGAAATGTTGGGTGTAACCTTCTTCTTTAAGCTAATGAAAGGTGATGTTTTTTGCTGACTATTAATATTCACATCCCCAATAGGGGCTCAAGACAGTTTGCTCCCTTGCAACTACCACAATGCCGTACCACTTATGAGTTGTTCAAGCTGTTTCGGGTAAGGTGTAAAGTGTTCGACGATCATTATCACTTACTTGATCTGTACCCTGCATCTTAATTTGGGGTTTAGTTAAATGGGGGTGTATATTATATGAAGGATGTGAAGATAAATTCGAATTTAACTAGCAAAGACACCTACCAATTATAATAATTCCAATTAAAATCCAGTTGGATTTTGAAATTTGATATATTAGCGTAAAATGGATATGGGAGAACACGCAAATTTGAGACTCTAGTTCGACCAAACTAGAAAATGTCACCTATATTCACCTATATCACGTGAACCTATATAAAAGCACCTATCGAATAAGCAAAAAAAATTAAACTTTTTTATTGGGAACTATTTTTAACGATTTTTTGAAATACGAGCCTTTATAAGGAACAAACTTGTAATCTTCAATATCAAATAAATGATGTAACAAAACCAAATGAAGTATATTTGATATACATGTTTGGTTTGACCTGTTGCCGCTTTTGTTGTCACACATTTACTCGCGCACCTAGCGCATATAAACAGGTTCTTAATCCCGTTACTTTGCAAATGTCTGACCCAATGTGACGTCAAATCAAGCAACGAATAACAGAATTAGTGGTCATACAAATAACGATCAATAAAATTTCAAATTATAACATAAATAAAGTAAACAAATGTAAATGTAAAATAAGCGCTTTTGTTTTTCAGTAAAAGTGTTGGAATACTTATGAAAAATAATAAAGTAAGACATCCCATTTTATACGTTTCTTTTAAAAAATGTTATGTAGTGCCTTGATTACCTTTTTTACGAAGTAAACACTACCCCTCTCTTACTCACTCAATCTTTCGCTTTTGTATGTTATATGTTCTTTGATACATACGTAAATATAAAAAGTAATAATTATTGATATATAGACCTTTGTAAAACTTAGCCAAAAGAAGAATATAATAAAATGTAAATAATGTAAACAATAAACATTTGGAGAAATTTATGTAAGTAGTGTAGAGAAAATCTATACAGAAATTAGAATGAAATTCATCTAAATAGTGCAAATAAAAAAACGAAATTCAATAAACGGCTCTTATGTTTCCAAACCATAGATTGTGTTTTTCAATACGAGAGAATCATATTAGGATATTAATATAGAGTTACTTTCCTAAGAAACTCCAAATTTGGTCGTTTTTTTTCACTCCTTCACATTGTTACATTTTTACAAACTCTACAGTGTATGTATTGTATGTATGTATCTCTCTCCCACTCTCTGAATAAAAAGCAAAATGTATTTTACATACTTAACATACATAACCGTGCATAGAAACATATATATGTATATACATTTGAACGAAATAAACGCCAAAGAGTTGTTCTTTACCACAGGAATATTGCTTGTGCGTAACTAATAAGAATAAAATAATTGGAATTTGAAAAAAAAGAAACTAAATTCTTTCGTAGGTGACATTACTGAAATTTGGAGAAATTTTTGAATTTATTTGTCTATTGTAATTGTTATCATTTTGGGTAAAATGTCATATATAAATTAAAAAATTAAAAAATATAAATTAAAAGTTTCATGGAATAAGCTTTTATTCTTCAATATCAAATAAATGATGTAACAAAAACAAATATTTGATAACATGTTTCATTTGACATATATACCTGTCGTTCGTTTTGTCGTCATACACATTTACACGCGCACCTAGCGAATATGGACGGATTCTTGATCCCGTTACTTTCCAAATATTTGACAAAATGTCACGTCAAATCAACCAACAACTAACAGAATTATTATTTTTAGAAATAATGATCAATAAAATTTCAGATTTAACCATGATATTGTACCCAAAATAATTATAACATAAATACAGTAAACAAATAAGTAAATGTGAAATAAACCGCTTTTATCTTTCAGTAACAAAAAAAAATGCAAAATATATTACTTAATAATTGCAAATTTTGTTACTTTTCATATTTTCTTACGCCGCAGAATTGGAGTATGTGTGGTTATACGTTTGGAATCAGATGGCACTAATAAATATGAATTGGACATATAAGTCACAAATTTGTTGGCTTTGTCCATCTTAACTCAACATCCCAAAAAAAATGGGCAGAAAGAAGATGACATAGCACTAGATACGTATTTATTATCTGTAGAAACTCGCAGTTCATCAGGCAGAGGAAGAAGAAACAGAGGAAGAAGATAAGAAACTAACACGCCACCTAAAAGCCTTGTTAATGTAGTTAGTATAGTTAATGATTGAATGACATATATGACTACGATGGACTTTCATAGTAAAAAAATCATGTTTACTGAGCTCTCTTAACCGATTGTCGTGAAATTAAGAAGAAGAACAAAATTATTCACCTGTTTATAGTTTTCTGTTAATAATGTAAAGTTTCCCGTCAAAAGGATTTGTAGAGTCCTTAGTCAATAATGCAGATTCCTCTGTTAATAATACGGATTCTTCGTTCAAAACTGTTATGAATAGACAAAGAATAGAGTTGCCTTCAACATATGGCAACAAACAAATCGTATATTATCAAACGAAACATTTATCCATAAATAAATATTCTACGGTACTGCCAGCACTATACAATCTAGCCGCCATTCAACAAAAGCGGCTGAGTTCCACAAAAGCGCCTGTGAGTTCCACAAAAGCGGCTGTGAGTTCCACAAAAGCGGTCGAGTTCCACAAAAGCGGCTGCGAGAAAAGCGTCGCACGTTGTGTATTCTGCACGAGGTTGCGTACCTATAAAATGTATACATGCAATGTATATAAACTATGTTATCTATATGTTGACTCCCTCTACATTATTAATACATATGTACATATACATATCAGGAAAAAAACAACGAAGTATTTTGATCTTTGCAAGAGTAAGAGAACGTAACTAATAAGAAAAAACCGAAATGTTTTGATCAACGAAGTATTTTGATCTTTGCAAGAGCAAGAGAATGAACACGTCATTTATGGAAAAAAACGAATTTGCTTTTGTTAAATTTGTTTTTTCCCGTTAATGTTAAGTGTATAGTTGCTAAAAATTCATTAAAAATAGTTCGCTTTAGTATAGATTCGCGTGATATAGGTGAATATAGGTGACATTTTTTAGTTTGGTCGAACTAGAGTCTCAAATTTGCGTGTTCTCCCATATCCATTTTACGCTAATATATCAAATTTCAAAATCCAACTGGATTTTAATTGGAATTATTTAACATTGGTAGGTGTCTTTGCTAGTTAAATTCGAATTTGTCTTCACACCCGTTGTTATATGAAGATCTTATGTTTATTTTTATTTATATATTTTTTCTTCCAAAATATTGTAGTTTACGTTCGGTTAATGACTTGTTCTGTAACCGAATTTAGTTGATTAAATAAATAAATTTGCAAATTTGTAGAACATGTTAAATTGTCTTTATAACGCCTTTATTATAAAATTACTTTTGTTACTGTTGTAATACAATATATTGCGGGTATGGACGATTATGTCTATGACGACATTGATGTTGCCTATGGAACTCGGTATTTACTTAAAATTGAACAAAGTAAAGAAATTAACACGCAACTACAAACAATGGCTGAAGTGTATTTAAGTAAAACTTACGATAGGTGGAAATATTTATACCGTTTTTCTATTAAAATATATGACATTATATATGACTTTTATATGGCATTAAGTACAATTCTTAGATTATCTTTAAATTTCAGCGTAGGCCAAATTTCTTTATTTGTAGGCTTTTCTGTATTTTATATATTTGTGTGTTTCTTTTTTATTTCGAAAATAATTTTTATTTTCTTCCTGGCAGACGTCAAAACCATCAATCTTTCAAATGTCTTTTTCTTAGAACCAAAATTTTGCTTTCCTTTTCTCAACCCAAAGCCTTCTTTTTCTTTTATCCGTCACAAAAATCCGACAACCTCTTGCTTTTTCAATTTCCGTGCTCCTCTTCGCCGAACAAACAGCTCCCGCCATATAACTCTTTCTCGTGCGAGAGCTTTACAATCATGTCAATGCATGGTTGCATTCTTCTTTTTTGAAAAAAAGAAATGAAACAAGATAACTAAGCTAAAACTGCATGTTAAGCTCAATTGTCCAATTTAATTTAATTACTATTTTACAAAAAACATTTACCAAACTACCAATGCTTAAAATGTAGATCAATTTTTGGTCACATAGATATAAAGTACCACTTTTTTTTAAATGTAAACCGTTTATTATCGGTAACGATATTTCAACAATAGTTTGAAAGCCGAAAATTTCCACAGAAAATCTTTTTTACTTATAATTGGGCATCAAATTAGTACATTTGTTCGTTATAACTTCCATTTTTGTCTTTGGTTTCCAGGCAAAACTTGCCATGAAAAGAAGTTGTTAAGATTTATTACAAAAATCATGAATACGTTCGGGCTACAGATCACACATGAAGCTTATATTTGTTTTACTGGATGCGCAAATAAGGTATATAGACCCTTTCGTGTGAATAAAACATATATGCTGTTCCTGAAAGAATTTTGCTTCCGCAAAAATAATCTTTGGGTGTGGTTTGCGGCTATGGAAATAAATTTTACCCCATCAATTTTTGTGTACAGACCAAGGTTTGGGGAATATAGAAATATAGTAGCTGATTTCTTAAGCATAAACTCTTCCTAAGCCGGTTATCTATAACGAAATAAAAATGGTTGAGATAAAATTTACTTTCCAGTTCACTTAAAAAAAAACTTCAGTTAAAAAAAAATTTGTATCTAATTTATTTCGTGCTTTTTAGTCTATATATCTATTCGTGTTCTGCAACACCCAATCTCTCTTCTTTCACGTCCGTATCGAAGGGATTGTTAAGAGAAAATTAATCTATCACGTCGCCGTACGTGATATAGAATTAACATCCTCAATTTGTCGATTTCCATTCTGCAACCCTTCTTATTTGAGACCAAATCGTTTACACTGCTAAGAAAAACGAACTCATTACGTTGTCGTGTCCATCATATTTAATTTAGAATTAATACATTTATATTATCGAATACTTGAAAGTAGACAATAATTTCTTTTCCACATCGTGTTGTTATCGTAACTAAAGGTAGGTGCATGATTTCAGCAAGATCATATGAACGAATTGCCCGCAATTTCGAAAGGAAGCTTTTGTGTCACACGAGCAAGTTAAATAAAAGCACGTAAAACGGCACAAACCAATACCTAATTTAAAAAAAAAAAAATATGGTGATAAAGTTTTGTTTTTATTTCACATTACGAACAAGAGCTTTTGTTTGATTAAGTTTTACTTTAGGACACGAGCTCGTAATGAAAAGAAATGTCATTAGTTTCTTTTATTCGAAGTAAAATTCTCTTCGCTTTAAATTCGTGGTTTCGGTCAGCATTCTTCAACGCCTTTTTTCCGTGGAACAACATGACAAGTAATTTAAACTCACGTTTCCAATAAACCAGCTCTTTTTATACATACGGAAACCCGTCTTTATTGCATACGAACTGGTTTGTTCAGAAATTAAATTTTTAAATTTGTCAAAGAACTGCCACGGAGGTTTTATCGAATTATTTCTAAAAACATTGCTATATATAAGACTAAATCGTACTTCTTTTGGGAATGGTCTTACTTCTCTGCTCAAGAAGTGCAATTATTTTCGTGAATTGTTCATCATATTTAATTTAACGTTAATTAAAGAGCACTAGAAATACTATGAGAGCTTTGTATTTTATCTAGTCTGCGATACTAAACACAATACTTATTCAAAGACTTTTAAATACAAAATACCTTAAAACTTTCTATGAGGTAAAAAGTTTAATAAAAATTGGTTATATTCGGACATTGTCAATCATAGTGAGACGAAGAGGGTCATCTATATAAATTTACGAAATCAGTCTCAATATCAAATTAATTTTTCAAAATCTACTTTCAACTTATTTCATGAAAACTAATTATCTTAAATTGTTTTAAGTTATTTTTGTATCGCCTTTTTTTTCTCTTACTTATACACCTGCAATCGCCAATAGAAGACAATTTGCGTTGGGCCATATTTAAGATTCGCTTTGCAACGTTTTTTATGTTTTCATTCTGATACTTATATTACTTGGCCGTTTGATGTACGTGCACTGTCTTGGAAAGATCCCTATATAAAACGAATTTCAAATTTTTAATGTTTCTTAATAAAAATTCCTGACAAATTGTATTTTGACATAGTGCTTTGACATGTTGCATTTGCATTGATGGATTAGTATTTATGGCCTGATATATTTTAAACTTAGTTCAAAACGGTTGAAAGTTATTTATGCACACCTAATCTTTCTATTTTAATGTCTTAAATGAGCCTTAAGATTTTCACTTCGGTTTGTGAAGGCTACACGATTTTTGTAGGGTAGGAACTGCATTTTTAAATGATTCTTGTACGCCTGATCGAGTGCGTTTTTCGTCTTTCCCTTGCCTCGGAAGATTTTCGTGAAAATGGGAGAAAATTGACACGAGAGCGCAAAAATTCCGATATCTCTAACATAATGTGCATGAAATTTTCTCAATCTAGCTAAGCTAATGACTTACTATTTACTAAAAAGAGAGCTTACTTTTGCTTACGTTATATAAAAAACTTCAAAATGTCTATGTTGAGTAACTTAGTGAAGCTTTCTGCACGTTGTAATCGAGCATGCAACGGCTTTATTCTTTGCTTAGTTCTTTGTGTCTTTGTCTTATGGTATTTGTGTTAAAGCCGGTCGTCGCGTTTCAGCAAATTTTGTCAACTTAAACGAAACATAGGAAATTATTAGCTCATAAGCTCATAAACCATGAACTTTGGAGCTGCAAGTCATAGTTGTGATGTCTAGCAAAATTGCGAAAATATAATTTAATTACTTATTTAAAACAGATTTATTATTTATTCATATAGCAGCACTTCCTTGAAGCTCTAATGGTGAATTTTTTTTATTAAATTTAATGCGGCGAGTCGGTGATAAAAGTGATATTTTTAAAATAAACTTATTACAATTTTTGGCAAAATAATACATCTTAGCGCTTGTCAAAAGTAATTCATTCATCGCTGCGGTGAACTTTTTTCGTTTATATTCAAATAACGCATTAATCAAACTTCCTTAAAGTTTTATAGTGGCCAAGGCAAACACCAAAACTAGTAATAATTAGTGAAAAATTGTTTAAGCAGAGATTATGTTAGACGTCATGAAAGCTGAGGTGAGTACTTCTTGTTCTATCGTTTTTAAACGCACACAGCATGCATAAAAGAAAATACCGTAAATGTCAAACTAGTTCTCATTCACTCAAAAATTCATAGCTCTTACCACTGGGTACAAAAATAAGATGCACCTATACGTTTGCACAATCCACTTAAAAATATTACTTTCTTCTTTATTTAGTCGTATAAATATAATTTATTGCTGTACGTTTGTTACGATGGTTTCACAATGTAACGGTATTTCCACTTAAGGTTAAATTTAATATGCCAATTTTCAAGGTTTTACATTTAATGGACATTTTAGACTGACATAAGTAATTTTCAAACCTCATTTATAAAAAGCGAAAGAAGAGAACAAATTAAGAAATTTTATTCGACTGTGGCCGAATCTCTATTACTCAAAAAGTACATTTTCGACACTCTATACTTGTCGGGGACGAGGTCGGTGTTTTCCACTTTTATACAGGCAACCTAGGACGCCCTTCCTTCCCACTGACGATAGGAGATAAGAGATTTAAGTTGCAACATTCTATAGCATTAGATGAGCGTGGCCCATTTTTTTATATTTTCTATTGCGGGATGGCGGTCTATGTTGTATCTTTTCTGATTTATAAGTAACGAAATAGATCCAACTTTTTTGCTTTTTTCAAACTGAGTTCGTCTTATTGTGCATTGTGGATATGTTCTTCAATCGACTTACACCACTGTTCATACCAACCTGCTTGCAATAACTTCCAATGTTTTTTGCCAAATGTGAAGTCACTAGCTCAACTTTGACTAACTCGTCTAGAAAATGCAAATTGCTTTTTAACAAGGTTAGCCATCGCCATATATTCAGTTTCAATGCTGCTTACAGCTGCAGAATATCCTGTAAATCAGGAATTTGCAAAATAATTAAAAAACCCAATATAAGCTTTGTCCATCAATGGTGCTAGCAAGACAAGCTCTGTTAGCACATTGCTTAAATTTAGCATAACCTGAGCGATAAGGTTATTTTAAAGCAATATTAACCGCACAAGCACGTTGTCATATGTTTTGCTGCTGCCAGACGACCATAATGAACTTTTTTTTATTCCAAGTTTTTCAGCCTAATGACAAATATCTGGTCCACTACAACCAAATACAAGTTAAATACTGCTGTGTCATTGGAATCGTTTCATACCACCTGTCTTACAATCCCGTATTGTTGTACCCTTCTTTCCATACACTTAGAAGGACATAGAAGGACTTCACTCAAACCTTCCTCTTGTTGGTTTTCTACAACCCCATTGCGTTAGTAGCAGTAATTACATGTAGAACGCCTTAATCTGTAAGAAAAACTTGGTACATTTTGGAGGCTTTGCCTTCGTTGTCAATAATGACGTCATTAGCTGAAACTGCAATTTGCATTATCTTTCCATCTCTTTCCACCCTATATAAATATGGTTCAATTTTGAATGATAGATCGAGTCCAAATGATTTTTCAATAATAAAACCTTATTATATTATTATTATTATTATATATATTTTTAGTTTTGGAATAATTGGGGTTACTACATATATGTTTTCCAATAACAGTTGTCATTTAAATACACTTACAATCGTACAATAGTTAAAAACGTTTGAGCAAATCATATTGTGGAGTATTACTACTGGAGCGTATTTCGTTTTTTTATTATACTACAACGTAAACCGACTTATATTCTCGTGGTTTATTCGCGTACCAGATCAGTTTAATCTTTTTTTAAGATAATTCTCTTCTCCTTTTTAATAATGTTGATTTCATTACATTTACCACATCATTGAAATTCGTACACAATGACGTGTCTCTTATCATTGAAACCAAAATTCAAAACATCTTAGTATTTCTTTGGCCTACTAGATTTATAACCACACACAATCACAGGTTTTCTTCCACGGCTTTGTAAATTATCACTAACATCTTCCGGTTCCCTTATTTAATTATCTTCAAAATTATCTGACAACTCTGATATTTCACCAACAATACCAACTTTTCCGTCAAGATTAAATTTATCTTCTCCTGCCGTGTTATAAATTTTACTTTCAATCGCAGAATTTTTCATCACACGATTGTTTAGTGTTTCTAGGTGAAAACTATAGTGTCAACTTATCTTTGTCTGTTTCCTATTTGCGTTGATACCCTATATATTACATCTACCGTTCAACGCATTTACGGGATTCTAGGTGAAAGTATCCGTGTGTTTTAAACACTATTGAGTATCCCATGATAAACGAATTTCTTTTTGGTTTTCACTAGTTTCAGTGTGTTTTGCTTAAAACGATCGCAGAGTCGTGTTCTTGAAATACACAATTTTGCTTGTGAGTCTGAAACACCATCGGATTTAATGTTAATTAGACCAGAACCATCAGAGAGGATTAGCCTTAAAGTGTCATTCGACCTGTCCAGCAAAGATAGAGACGACGGTTCCATACGTGTTTTGGTAACTCTGAAAAACTCACAGTTGATATTCTTTTTAGATTTAATCACTGACAGCACCCGCCTTCAATATCTCTCCTATAGGTTCAAAATTGACTTGTCTAAAGATGACAACGCATGTTGTTGTTTACAGTAGAATATAAACGTGATATCTTTTCTACACATTTTAATTCTATTTGGTAATCTTTGTGTCATAAATGCATACTTATTTTTAAAAGAGTATTCATTTAGCAAAAGATAATTTGCTCGTTTTCTGGAAGATCATTATTCATCTCTTGAGTTATGTTTGTTTCGAACGAAGGCGGAGGTTGATGTTGGTTTTAAAACGCTTTATATTTGTGAGCTTCCGTTATTATCGTTCACGGTGAACGAATAAAGCAGAAATAGTAAAAGAGAAGGAAAATTACGTTTATTTGAAATTTAAATAAAATTGTCCAAAATATGTCTGCCGGTAAGTCATAAAAGTAAATAACGATTTTCATAGTTTTACCAATCGACGCTATGCAATAAAGACGCATTACACGACTGTTTTAACGACTGAATTAATAAAAATTGTCAGGAAATTCATTAATAACTAATAAGAATGGGAATCCATCACGCAACCCGTTTAGGAAATATCACACATTATGCAACCCCTTTTGAAACTAACTTCTGTTTACAAGGCTTTAATTCTAGCTCTGCTCTTGTCCTACGAATACTGCAATTCAACTCTCTTGACTTTTCTCCCTCGACTCATTTTTCTCCGACTTTGCATTCCGCAAATATCATGCTTATGTGTCTTTTTAGAAACAGTTTACCTTTACCTAAATCTATCGTTCATCATCATTCATTATCTTTTCGCCAATCATCTGCATGGCAGAGGTATACTTGGTTTTCCCTTTCTTTAGAATTTGCCATATTGGAAAATCGATTAATTTTCTTGAAAACTCAAATCATCAAATGTGGTATTTTCTTAAAAACTATTTAATTCTATTATTGATTATGTTAATGAAATAGAACCAAATATATTCAGAATTATAAATTAAAAGTGGAAATGTGGAGGATGTACTAGTTCTTATTTCCTTACGTATTCGCTTTAGTTAGGAGGCGCCCGAGGAAACATCAGCACGGCCATGTAAATAACATGCGGAAGTTAAAAATTTCTATGGTTACCTTCCAAATTTCCACTCTTTAATGTATGCCAACATTATGAAGCTGTTCGGACTACTGCGTACTCAACTAGTGAAAAAGCGCGACAATCAGCGTTCCCCGCGTTGAGTTCCCAATCTGGTAGGCCATAGTTCAATTTAGATTTTTGTGCGTTTGTTGCTATAGCACGCATACGCTCGGTCGATAGAGCACATACCACCTAGATCTCTACCACTCACTATGTCTCTCTGCCCTCTTTTTCTGACCATCATCACGCCACACGTATACTGAACATTCACTGAGTGATTGGTCAGCAACTATTTCCGAATCTTTCCATTTTTACCGATTTATATGTACCCTTGGGCACTTCAATTAAAACACGTGGCCTCAAAGTAAAAGCTTAGCTTATGATTTTAAAAAATAAGTGTGATGCACCAAAGCATCTCTTCCTAGTTTTGCAATGAACTTTATTGCATTTCATATTTTGACTTCTATGCGGTGTCATTAAACACGGCTCTAAATGTACGGGTCTAAATATATTTAAAAGATGCGGACACATACTACCTCTTAATAAGAAGACAAGGATGCTTTTCAATTCCGGTTCATTTAGGTTCTTTCGTTGAAGTGGGTCAACATATGCGACGCTTGACACGATGTCGGTATTCTAGTTAACTGCCATAATTATATCGTTTTTTTTTTGTTGGCACTACTTCGTAATATGTTTTATATAATGTTACCGTAGCACTAGCATAACAAGCCAATGCGTGCCTATCGCCACCAGAAGCACGAGCTTCGCCAGTTTTGTCGCTCGTGGACAGTAAACATTGATTCGGTTGCCAGCTTGGTTCGACAAGGAAAGCCTAAACAGTTCTCCTCGAGACTGGTTACAGTCAGTTACACTGGTTATAATCCATTCGATTTCAAGTTGCAGATTTACCTAATGATTTATGCAATTGAACGGATAACACTCTCTCCCCTATATTGAAAAGCAAAGATTACAAGACAATACGATAATCCGTGGGTAAGTTACACACTTTAACGTAATTTTGAATACCTGAAGAGCTTGACGAGCTAACCAAAACAAGCACACAATACGATAAAGAAAAATTCTTACGCAAACCTTTCAACCTTTAGTTCATCTTCTAAAGCCTTATTCTTCGCTAAAGCTTTATTATTCAATGCTTTCGATGCTAGGTCATTCAACCTCAATATTAAAATATCTGGATATTCCATTGTTCTTGTAATCTTTGATCACAAGCCCAACTTTGGCCACCGCATTGACAATGTCTCTGCTAAAGCTGATCTTATGCTCCGAAAGCCGAACAATCTAAATCTATAACTGCCTCTAAAGTCCTTTCTACCCAAGTTATAACTTAAAGAGGCTTCAAAGTGTTGTTAACCGTATAACACGTTTTTGTTATAGCGTCAAACCTAAAAATCACGCTGTCACGGACTGTATGGAACAAGGTGATTATATTAGCAGCTTTTGTTATTTTTACACATGAAATGTATCTACATAACTGCGTAATATGGCATTACAGTTAGTAAGTAAAAGCATAAAAAATTGCAATACTTTTACACATTGGACTCGCCTGGTTTCCACACCTGAAGGATGTCCTTTGATACTCCGCAAACTGAGAAAACTTCTCTATCGCTGATTTTGATTTGATTGGTGGTTACCCATACCAAATGACAAGCTCGATTTCGATTCTGAATTTCGTCATCGTAGAAAATAACGTGTTTAAGGTCACTTAAATATGATTGTACACTTGGATGTCATGCCATTCCCTCATGAATACTCTGAAGAACTATGTAAAGTTACCTCAAAGATCTTTCTTTGAAAACAGCTGTTTTGGCTTTGTGTTGGAAGAGCGTCCTCCTTATTCCACTTCACAAATTTGCAAGACGTCTGGATGCGAACTATAGAAGCATTGCCGAGTTCAGTGTCTTACTTAAATTATTTTAACGAATTGTTGCTTAGCAATTAGTTTTGGCTATCAACTCTTCTACTTCTCACCATTTAGAGCCATTTAGAATCCTTTCTGCTTATCCTATACATCAATGATCTCCTTTCGGTGATTAAATCTAGCCGTGACTTAAGGTACATTAACGATGTTAAGTTTTCTTCTTCTTTTAGTTTGTAATCACAATCGTATCAACTGCAAATTGACTTAAATAATTCGACTACATGGTGCTCGGTAAATTTTACGAAATTAAATTTCAAAAAGTGGAAAAAGTTTTCATTCTCAAGGAGGAGGTCATTTCCTACTGATTAATTCATCGATTAAAGAAAATTGAAAAATTTAGATTCGTCAATGGATTTAGATGTTCTATTTGATCAAGGACATCGTTTTAATTTGTTCATTGGGGTATGTTTAAATAAAGCTGGGTTAACGCTAGGTTCAAAGAATTGGACGAACTTTGTATTATAAAAAGACTATAGATGAACTTAGTCAGACCAACACTTGAATGTGTGATTTCTTTCCTATAGATGCTATGTAGATTCGATAGAATTCGCTCAAAAACAATTTCTGCTCTTTCTTTTTAGCGGGTGAGACCCGTTTATTTCTTTGCCTCCTCATGGAAATTGCCTGCTTTTATTAGCCTTACCGTCACTCGAGAAACGTAATTTATCCTCGGTGTTTCCTTCTCAATTAAGCTGATAAATAGTAGTATCAATTCATCTCTTTTGTAAATTTAGACATGATGTTATTTTTTTTGTTTTTTCGTTATTTTTCTTTAAGTTCTTTTTAGAGATTGTGTATTTGTAAAAGTCAATTAAATTCGGCTGTTAATTTATTTTAGCTGAATTATATGTATAAATTAGTAAATAGAAACCTAATTTAAAACAACGTTAAGATAGCACATAGTTATAGTTTGTAATTCGATAAAATTTCACAAAATTTATGCAAAAAAAGTTATATAACCTTTATGCAACAAAATCCTGCTCAATTCCAACTCAAATACGGCTTCATCATCACATCGGCACTTTTCTGGCTTCAGAGCATTCAATTTAACACAGTCACGGTGGACAGCGGTGTGATTTCATACACAAACATTTTTAGGTTACGAAAAAAAAATATTTTGCGCAAAAAACAATTAGTTGATGTTGTAATGTATGGTTTGACTTCACAAATTATGTTTGCTAAAAATGCAATCTGGCATCACTTAGTTTGTTCAAGTTCGCTCACAAAGGGAGTTGACAACGAGAGATAGCGTTTTGAAATATATTTTTTTGGGATTTCGGCCTTTGCGCGTTTTTAATTTGGGATGGTTTGAAAAAGAATAAAGGAATTAATGAATTAATGAATTAATTATACAAAGTTTCCTCGAATTTTAAACAAAAATTGTCAATTGTACTTAAATATAAGTTACGCTAATATCCAAAAAAAAGTAAACGAAAAGAAGAAGAAAAATGTAATCAGAATAAAGTGCGTATGTGCAAACAACTAGGAAAAGGCTATGTTCTACTCATTCTATTCAATGTAATTTATACGGAGATAATACACAATGTTCGTTTAAATAATGTGAAAGACAATTAAAAATAGTACGAGTGAAATATTTATAGAAAAATTGTATATTGTGCAAATCTATGACATAGCATGAATATAAGTGAAAATCATAACATTATTACCAACGATGAATTGGAAATCTATGTTGTCATACAAAAAAGATGGCATGTTAACAACACAACAGTTCGCAAATATCAATATAATAATGCAAGTTGGCGAATTTAATTGCAATTGTCGGTATAATGGTAAATGAAAACAAGCCAAGCGAACAAATACATCTTCGTCGTTGGGTGCACTTTTCGAACATGGTTAGGATTCCATATCCTGTGTTTATTGCTTTATTGGCCCATATACTCTGCCAGTTAGGCCACCATTCTAACTGTTTATTCTTCTAGTTTTATTGTGGTATTGGTTTGTTTGATTGTGCCTATTGGCACACTTATGCTTCAGGCACGTTATATTTTGCAAAAATTGATGTAACTGATGCTCAACTAACAATCATTGGTATATATCAAACTATCTGTGGTTAACAAAACGAAGATATCTTGCGTGTGAAGTACGCACTATGCCTCTATATTTTGCCTTTGGCATTAATCTTTTATTAGCCGTACGCTGCCAGATAAACAATGAAGGATGCGGGAAAAATGGATTTGCAGTGGCTGGCACTAGCGTTCTATCGCCGAGTATATGGTTGACGCTGGTGATATTACGGGTATTTATAATCACCAGAGAATATCTTTGTGGAACACTTATAGTTTATAGCCTTTGGTGGCAACTAAAGTAACCTATAGTATATATATGTGGAAAAGTCGACGCGAATTGGCGCCGTAGAAAAAATTTCCTTTTTTTATCTCAGTAATGGCTTATGTACGGGGGAGCGTCACGCGAATTTCGGCCCGCAGAAAAGGGCACCATTTTTTTCTCTTTTTGTACTTATTTCATTAATGGCCTCTCGGTATATTAATATATATATTGGAGAACGACGGGTATGCGCTTGCACGCTCCGGGCACATTATTTCACACCCAAACACGCGTACACACAAACACACCCACGCACGCACAGATGCACATATACACAAACACACCTTCACTTCTAACTCACTTCACTAACACATACCAACCTTTCCCTAGCATGCGTAACATTCTTTCGTCTCGCGTTCAAATAGCAACACATACTAATTCAAAATCCGACTCTATTTTCCGAGAAAAACGTATTGTTCGAAAGAAAGTACGAACAAAAAAAAGATAGCAACACATGCGTATCTCCCTATTACACACCCTCATATTATCTATCACATAAAATCTCCTTCGATCATCCTAATGAGCAAACGAAAAAAGGATTCTTTCAAAGACATACATTATTTATGAGGCTGATAGCACTTAAACACGAACGTGCATAGAAATGCATAACTAAATTTCCAGGAAAACGAAGTAATAAGGCGCACTTTTGATGGTGCAACTATTTCACCATGTAGCCTTTTAAAACACTCAAACGTTTAATGATCCTTCCTCTGTTGAATTCTTATTATTAGTACTCTTGTATTCTTAGTGTTATTAGTATCCCCTCTACAACGCGGTAGATTGGTTCCGCGTTACAGGAAAACGCGTTATAGGGGTATTCCCGTATAACGCGTTTTTACCACCTCGTACAACGCGTTACGTATAAATGATTCATCACATTTAAGTTTTCTCGCTGCAGTGGGTTAGAAACAGTTAATTTCACATAATTTCAAAAACAATTTTATTACATGTTTATTCACTGGCGAAGCCATTTAAAATAAGTCACAATACAGAAATATAACATGGGCAATCTCCATCCACTTATACGGGGGAAAACACGTGTTATACGAGGGACTTGAAATATGAAAACGCTTTATAAGGATACCGCGTTATATTTCCATTCGTATAAATACCCCGCTGAAGGTGGAAAAAGAACCAGTATTACGGTACGACAAGAAAGCTAAAATTGTATTTTATTTATTACTTTATTGCTTACTTAAGAGTTTTTATCGAGAAAAATCTAAAGGCAATAAAAGCCAGATGAAACTTTACAGATAACGCTTGAAGATAAGTCTACATTTCTATCCTATATAAGCAGAGCTTTCTCTTAACTTAATCTAAAAGTAATTAACATCAACTCGACCAGTTTGTTTAAAAATTATATAACTTAAATTATTAAATATATAAAAAATGGAATCAATCAACAGCACAACGTCTACAACATCAACACCAATATTATCACCAATACAAGGCGAAGATCGACATAGGGGAGAAGTGAGTACATTAGATACCTAACATTCTCAACGACAACAAACACCGTCTTCTTTATATTTTCCAAAGTCCGAAAGTTAATTCGATTTCCGACGACAGCGAAGACGATCTTGGAGATCTTTTGTCAAAGCAACCTAATAGATAATCTCCAGTGTCGTAGACGCAAATTTCTGAAAGGTCAGACTTAAATTGGTCAACCGTTTCCTAACCAACTTTCATAAAGAACAACCAGTTCTGGCAGTGGCAATCCAGACTACGACCCTCGATATTGGCCTCAAACAAATTCCAATGAAGACGTAACCTATGACCTTTATTTCAATGATGTTTCCCACCACGAACTTTTCAGCATTAATATACCCCTAATTACGAAAGATTATCAATCTTTCTTAAATGATATTTTCTACGATAAAATTCTTGAAATTAATTAGGATGAAATAATAAACTAAAGAATTAAATAAAAAACAATTAACAATGTGTTACTTTATTCTTCTGGTAGTCAGACCGTGAATGTGAGTTGCGTTTAATCTACGCAAATAAATTATAAACTTCATTTTGGTCAGTTTCTTCAAACGCTTGTTTGGAGAAAGAAGTACGTGCTCAATATTAGCAAAAAAAAAAAAAAAAACAAGACATGGTAAAAAATAAGAAACATAAGAAATATATTTCACATAATTGTTCTAAAAATCTGATATTTTCTTTTCCTTTCTGCAGACTTTTAATGACGTCTGGAAAACTTTAGAACAAGTCTATACATATAATATTGACGAATTATCATTTGGCACAGCGTATAAAATGTAAAGCAAAAGCAACACAATTTGGAGAAAATATTGGAATCACCTTGGCGGGACTTACTGTGGATACTTTTATCGAAGCGCCCTAGTCAAGTATTCCCATCTAAAAACCCGTATAAAAAGTTAAAAGACAATAATATCCTACGTGTTGTGTTTCGAGGAAGGGATAAATCTATAGCTAATGCACCTATTTTTGAGTTTATTCAGAACGAAAATAAAAGGTTTGGGGTCTAAACTGAAAATGTAACTTTTATTTTATTAAAAATTCTTTTTACATAATTTGAGTATTTTGTTATCATTAAAGCTGTAGTCAGTTCTACTAAATTGTTTGATATAAGCAAGTGCTTTAAAAGCATCCTTGATGTTGCCGCTTGTGTTATGTATACGTCTCGCAGCTTCTATTTAAAAAATTGCAAAATGGTTTTTTAAATGGTTTTTGAGCATATCAAAATGTTCTGCTCCTGTCTTCGAATTGAAGTAAAAGGCAACCCAATGTTCTCCTGGTTGGTTAGAGTAGTCCGTATTTGCTATTATAAGAGTAGGTTTGGTAAATTATGAGCTGGAAGAAAACCTTGGAAGTACTTCTTTGCAGAGATATTTACCTTAAGTACTTATCTATCTGTATTGTATTCGTTTTCAAGCGTAACTTTCACGCTTCTGCTGTTATCTATTTCTAACATTGAATCATACTCGCAGTAAACTATTCAAGTTAAGGCTGGTGACAATGCCCGAACAAATTTTCCTTTAATGCGTATGTTTCCTTGTCTTAAAATATTAGCATACAAAACGTTATTACAATGATCAACAGAGAGGTCACACGCTAGTGTAGAACAGTTATTATCAAAAAGTTTCTTATTTATGCGAAGACCACGATTTGAGTAATTAATAACATGCTATAAGCTCTGGTTGATCTTAATTTTACTGCTGAATAATCAAATTCAAGTGGTTGAGCGTTGAGTATTTTATCACCATCGACTGACAAATTAAAGCTTTGCAAATAAAAATGATCGAACTTGAAACGATCCATTACTCGATCGCCTGAATAAGCGCTTTTGTAAACCATACTATTATCAACACAGTTGAGTACAGCTTTTCTTAATTTGGTTTTGAGCACATACAGCACATGTTTGTGGTTCTTCAGTCGCTCTAAACTCCTTTTTAAAACCATCTTCTCCAGTGTTACATAAGCAATAGCAAAAATTCGAATTAAACGATTGTGTAAGGTCGATTAATAAATTACCGTGGGGTTTGCTTGTGACATCTTTATGTATTCTCTTAAGTTCAGATGAATTTTCGGGATGAATTTGTCTTACTAAACGTTGAAACTGTAGGGTATCTCTAGGATTTTTAAAAATAACTATATATTTGGAATTCAATGAAATATCTCTCGTTCGCGTTGATTTGAGAAAAACGCTCTGTGATACTACAATGGCAGAAAAATTTCTATGATGTGCCCTCTTAGTGAAAAGTGCACAAACCGTTTTGTTGAAAGAGAGAAAGGCATCGAGTATGATGAGAGTTGATTCATTGTGAACATTTTCCAAATTCTCTGGTATTCCATTGTTATATTCAATATTCGCCACATTATCCACATTAGGTTTCGCATTTGTTCTATCATTACACCAGTTTATTTTATTAATAAAGAAATCCTTGTTATAAATAAGATTTTTCAAAAATGTTGTTTTGTCTGATAGTCCACTAATAAGTATAGTAAATGGATGGTAAAATTGATAAAACATGTTGTCTTGTTAATTATAATGTAGAGAATAAACTAGGACTTCGTAGAATACGTCATTTTATAAATATTTATTTAACCAGAAGTTATAACTTTAATGGCGTCTGAGTATCTTCAATTTAGATAAAAAATTTATATAAATTGTTGAGAGCACATCTAAATCAATTCGATGATATGGACAGCTAGTAAAATAATTAGGTAATTTTCTTAAAGATGTTTGAGTGTTCATAAGAGTGAGTGATCACTTTGGATTCTAAACATTTTTGAAGACGTTCTTGTTTTTCTCTTCCCACAGGAATAGTCTCTTACTCCATCCCACCATAAATATAGCAGAAAAATGATTTTGAGCTCTAATTTTCTCATTTAATTTCTTTTCAAAAGTAATTAGCTGCGACAGAATTTGGACTCATATAAGCTGACTTCTTAATAAAAATTTGTTTCTGATTTCCACGGCAATACTGGAAATCAACAAGAGTGAACGTAGTTTTAGTTATGTTAGACATAGTTTGATGAGTTACTGACAAATGCTGAGCTGATTTTATATAATCTTCGGCTTTATATTCTAAAAAAGCACGTCACTTTCAGTATTAGTTGCGTCGTCACATTAAATGGATCACATATCGCAAATTGCGCAAACAACTCAGTGTTTACTGAAATTAAATGTGATTTTTCACCTTCAAGAAATTTCGAATCAGTATTATGGCTACAAGATATTAAATGCAATTTTATTGGTTTCACCCCTGATCAATGGATTCATTTAAGGGCATACAAGGAATACATACAACTAAGATTGGATCAATTTGAGTTTATGGAATCTGCGAGCATCCTAGAACATCAAAATGGATATAGGGTAAAACTTGATGCTTAAACGTGGAGATTGATTGATTACTCGGGTTGGACTTTTTTTATCAACATTCCTACGTTGCAATACTTTGTTACAAAAACAAATCTCGCGCTTTTATTATAAACATTTTTTACCAAAGGGCGTGGAATTAAATAGGACTGATATTCAGTTGGCTGACATCTCCACATGCGTCCATGCTTTGTTAAAATTATGGTTTGAATTTTCTCGAAAGATGTCAAACAAGAGTAGGAAGATTATTAAATTACATTCGAGAATTCTGAAAATATAAATGTCTAAAAATGTGTAAAATTCAAGTAGTTAACGAGATTCACAAACCAACCAGAAAAAATGTTGTTTGAAGGCGATTCATTCGAAAAATTAATGATACCTACCAAACAGATTTAATTGAATTAATTCCATTTCAAAAACTAAATAAAGGCTTCACATACCTTTTTGATGTATTTTCAAAATATGCTTTCGCAAAACCAGTAAAATCTAAAAGTTCATCTAAGACAGTTAAGACTATGAGATAGGTATTAAAAAGAAGATATATCTCTCCAAAAAATATTCAGACTGATCAGAGTAAGGAATTTTTTAATAATACTAAAAGTTCATCTGAGAAGGTTGAGGCTATGAAACAGGCTTTAGAAAGAAGATATGTCTCACCAAAAAATATTCGGACTGATCACGATATGGAATTTTTTAGTAAAGATTTCAAAAATTTGATGAAAGATTATGAAACTAATCATTATCACAGATACGCTCAAATGAAAGTCTCCATATGTGAAAAAATCGATAGAACATTAAAACACCTAATGTGAAAAATGTTTAGTATGAACGGTAATTACAAGTGGATAAACTTAATTCGAACCTTACTAGCCAAATACAATAATATATATCATACCATATAAAGCCCAAATGAAGTCGACAAAAACAACGAGGAGCAGATATTAAACAGTGTATATAATTTTCACAAAACATTTCCAAAATCAAAGTTTAAAGTTGGAGATAATGTTGAAATTAGCAAATTTAATTAACTTTTCTTAATGGCTATGAACTGAACTGTACCGCCGAAATACTTCATATTAGTAAAATAAAAATTACAAATTCTGGTACTTTCGTTATTACGGATTATAAGGAGAATGATATATTAGGACCATTTTATGAAGACGAAATGGAAAAAGTTCGTGACGAGAATGCCAATTTAGTGCAAAATATATTAAGGAAGGAAAATTTTTTATGAAATGGCTACCCCTCTATTATTCTCTTTGTAATTAATATATACAACTCTTTATTACTCGGCACTGCAACTGAAAAATTAGGCCCCAATTGCTTTAAAAATAAATGAATATCGTACCTACTTAAATTATCAGAAATAATTGGAAAGTCGGGTAGCTTAAATTGAAAAGCTTTCTTACATTCTCTATAAATGAACACCATAACTTGCCCGGGAAAGTAATTCAAGTACTTATCGTTACCTCCTAGTATTGCTTCCTCGCACGCGTGGCATTTGGCGTTTTGCATCTCTGTTGGTTGTTCATCTTGCGATGATTGTTGAGCGCTTGCGGAATTCTTCCAGTATAACTGATACAGCTCATCCATTTTATACCGCATATGGGCAAGACAAACAGCTATGCAGGTTTTTTCTAATAAAAAAAAAATAATAATAATAATAGTAAATAAATAAACTCAATCATGTACTTAAACATTCATTTGATCTTGACAAAGCTAAATTCATCTCATTTGGTTGATATCTCGTCCCTCAAGTTGTTAACAACTTTCTATTGAATCACATTTTCCGATGACGGTGGAGATGTGATAAATACATTTTCTTTTAAAAGCACAGCTGCTCTCTCTTTGTGCATATTGGTCCTCAAATTCGCTTTGTATTTTGTTTTCATCATGAAACCTTTTTCTCGGAAAGTACGGTTGGATTTTGAATTGTTTATAGGTATGAAGAGTATGTGTTGCTATTTGAAAACGACGGGAAAAGGCAAACATTGCGCGTGCAAGGAAAGGTTGGTATGTGTTAGTGAAGTGAGTTGGCGAGGGAGAAAAAGTTCCTTTTTTCTGCAGGTCGAAATTCGCGTCGACGTTAATCCATATATATACTACTGCTATAAATTAGTGATAGTTCATATGATCAAAGCAAGAATGGAATATTTGGATTGGTCACTTTTAGGCCCGTGGCATCTATTAGCGATTCCAGCGATAGGAATGGCGCCACTGATCACCGAAGGGCTTCTCGCCAAACTAATGGGAAACATTAATCGGCAATAATTATGGTCCTGCGTATTTTATTATAATATTTATATATATATTCATATTACACAACCTTACTCTTTAAATATATGTGACTATTTTCTCGAAGGAAATAAAGGTGGCATCATATATTTATATTAATGATCATTTTATTAAAAAAAAAAAAAAACGATTTTTTTCTTTTATATATAAAAGTTACTACACGTATATAAACATATACAGAAATACCCATATACATAATTAGAACTAAAGAAATTAATCCCTAACTAATATATATTTTAACATATGAAAGGAAGGCAGTTTAGGGGGATTTAGGGGGTCTTCCATATACGTCATGGGTCAAAGCAGATCATAGGCAGAAAGGTGTAGGAAGGGTCAGGAGCACAAGGGACGCCCGTTCATTATGTTAGGCTACGTCCATCCGTGTATTTGTTAAATGGTAAGTACGTGCTATTCCTTTAGTTGTAACAATGTGAAGAGTGTCAGTGAGCCAAAAATATAGAACCCGTCCCTCGTGTACCGATCTAGCTAGATTAGCAAAGGTGCATACATCGGTTTCATACCTACATCGGCCTCCAATCCTCCTAAAGTAGCACTTGTGAGTTGCCGTAAAACTTACTGCAGTAGTTTTCTATAGTTTTTGCACAGATAGGTAGAATGCAGGCAGTATCGTTGCAATATCACTTTCGGCTTTTTAGTTTCCGCTTTGTCGCTCGGTTCAATTCTTGAAAAGTCTTATTCAATCGTTTATATTTCCATTTCAGTGTGTTTAAACATTCTTTGCAATTTTGCAACCCATTTTTTGATATACCGGTCGATTCAGAATCATTGCCTTAACCAATCTAAGCCTGCTCTGATGTCTGTCAATGTATTTTTGTGTTCAAACTGCAAGTCGCAATTTTTGAGACATTTTGATGAAACTTGGTACGTAGGCGTACTGCGGCCAAAGGACAAACGCTATGGGAAATGGTTCAAATCGGTCCACTTTTTCGATCACTCCCCTTATAACGCCATATTCTGAAAAATCGTTCTATGGAAAAGTATTTCTTGGCAAAAGCGGCTTAGTAGTAGTATTTCGGCATTTCAAATTGGTCTGAAAACTTTCGACCGCCTTGGACAATTTTTTGAATACACTCTCATCTAACCGTTCGTGTGGAAATGGAAGCTTTACAATGTAAAAAGATCAAATTGACAATATTTCTTAGTGAAAATTGCCTCATAATAATAAAATGACAAAAAAATCTACCTTACCGAATTTAGATCACGTACGTTTTTTTTGGACACCACCAAATATAAGAGCTCTCATGAAGCG
>CCAG010018943.1:0-85381 GCA_001077435.1 Glossina morsitans morsitans | reverse complement strand
GTCATATACTATCGAATAATTCATTGAAAACCACAACAGCTTTATCAGGACCATCCAGCCAGAATTATCACTTTAACACCAAGTGAATTGTGGTAAATTGAAGCCCCTCAACTCTATGCCTATATCAGTAGATTCAGACATTTCGGCCATGTCACAAATGAGGTTAGCATGTTTCTTATAAATAAAGATATCCGCATTTAGGGGGATATAAGAGCAAGTTACGTATAACAGTTTATTGGCAATTTTGCCCGAATGTTAATAAGTTCAACGTAGTGAGAAGTAGGAAGTTCAACTGAATATGACAAGACTGCAGTAGATATGGCAATTAAACACCTTCACCAGTGCGATCTACTGGATCCTTTCTGAAAACCTGGAAAGAATTATGAAAAAGTCAAACAAAAAAACTCCGTACTCACTGAATTTAAGAAAGTAAAGCGAATTTTTGAGTTTGGGCCAGTAAGATTTTGGTAAATGAAAGTAATGAGCCTGAAGAAACTCCTACTAAATTAGTATTACGAACTCGATCCGGAGGTATGAATTCCTTAATTAACGATCGAACTGACCACAATGATTTGTTTAATAAAAAATTCCATATTTCCAATCGGAACTAACATTTTAAAAGATGAGATACCTCTAGGTTGAAATCGAGCCGACTTGGAAAAGCTAACACTCTTTAAATTGACGGATGTGACTTTAGTAGCCAGATTACTTTTTATGTTTTCCTCAGGAATGTTAGGCGCCAATCTTGACGCGAATATTGCCTTTCAAGAAGACGTCATCTCTACTAGGAACAATAGAATTCGCAGGTCAAGAGTTCAAAGTTAGCGAGAATATAGATG
Organism: Glossina morsitans morsitans; assembly: GCA_001077435.1. Taxonomy (NCBI): domain Eukaryota; kingdom Metazoa; phylum Arthropoda; class Insecta; order Diptera; family Glossinidae; genus Glossina; species Glossina morsitans. The sequence continues at coordinate 84,542 of CCAG010018943.1, read as the reverse complement.
GGGTGAGTACACTTGCACGTGCAGCTTATTTGACTTGCCCAGCGTGGTGACCAGCCGACACAACCGAAAAGCAAGGGGGTGGGGAGTGGGGAAGCGGATTTGTTATTTTTATTGATACTTTTTGGAGACGAACAGAGAGTAGCTTGAAGGGCACCCCTGGGAGGAGATATCCTTGCCACTTCAGCGTAGCTAAAACGAGGGGGCTTCCCAGCTTATTTGTAACTATTTTATTACCGGCTGACTCAACGATGCCGGAAACGTTAACGTTCTTTGTTGGCTAGGATGCAGCACTTACGTGAGTCGACGAATAAGATTTATGCAAAGACGGACGCTACACTACGAAATCTTTTACAGGCTGGGAGAGAACATGGGGGCTCTAGTTAACGTTACTCATCAAACATTGTTGATAATTTTCTCAAACTTTCTACACAAAGTAACAAGATTTTTGGTTAATGCAGAAAACCCTTTCCTTGTCCCCGTGAAAAGCTTATAAAAGTCAATATTCTGCTTCCTACAGCCGGGGCAAAAACTCTCGCAAAGCCATCAAGTAATGAATTGTTCAGATTCAGGGCCCTTTATTATTTGACGTAGTGTAAAAAAACATTCTATGTCAAAAAGTAACAGACAAGCTAGAGATTGTGGAAAAAAGAAAAAACAAATAAGTTTGTCACACACGCAAAAATGATCTCTCAAGTTAGACGCAAACTTCACACTATTAAAGACACAGTAAATAAAGAGCAAGCCAAGCGAAAAACTGTAAACACACAAAACAAAAAGCAAGAAAGAGACTTATTGACGAGAACACAAAGTGCTGATCTCAAAAACCAAAATGAATATCTCGACAAAAAGTTCAATATAATTCAATTAATTAAAATTTTTTAATTATATACTTTTATAATTAATTGGGCTTTCAATGCGGATAATGCTATAAATAAAACAGTACGACCACAGCGCGCGCGCAGATTTGTTTTGTTCTGGTTTTGGTCCGAAAAAAATAGACCTATGTAATGCAAATTCTCTACCGTTAGTTTTTTTGCTGAAACCTTACTATAAATTCATGTTCATGATAAAGTATTAAAAATTAAGTCTTTTTCTGAAGTGCTTATTACTCATGAGATATCTTACATGAAGTGGAGCCAACAAATAGACACCAATGTGTGATCCAATTAGATCCACCTAATTTTTTTATTTAATTACTATCACAAACAAATGTTCATCACAAAGTAATTAACAATTAGGCTTTTTTGGCATAAAAGGTTTACGCTTCATGAGAGCTCTTATATTTGGTGGTGTCCAAAAAAAACGTACGTGATCTAAATTCGGTAAGGTAGATTTTTTTGTCATTTTATTATTATGAGGCAATTTTCACTAAGAAATATTGTCAATTTGATCTTTTTACATTGTAAAGCTTCCATTTCCACAGGAACGGTTAGATGAGAGTGTATTCAAAAAATTGTCCAAGGCGGTCGAAAGTTTTCAGACCAATTTGAAATGCCGAAATACTACTACTAAGCCACTTTTGCCAAGAAATACTTTTCCATATAAAGACTTTTCAGAATAGAACGTTACAAGAGGAGTGATCGAAAAAGTGAACCGGTAACAAATTTCATAAAAAAATCTCAAAAATTGCGACCTGCAGCTTGAAGACAAAAATACATTGACAGAGATCATAGGAACAAACAGGTTTAGGAAATGATTCTGGACCGTATAATAAGAGATAGGTCTGTCTTAACCCCTGTCTGGGTGTTACATACGTCCGCACTAACTTAACATAAAGTATTTTCTATAGAATCATTTACGGCCATTTTTATTTGTTTGGATGGTTAAACAATAACGGCGAAAAAAAGCTTTCAAAGATTTGAGTAGATTGAAACACGTATAATTTATAATAACATAACAGGTATACCCCAACTTTTTCTAGAAGCTGAAGAAGCGAGAGATTACGAACCGTTAAAAGTTTTGTTAGTCAAACTCTGAGCAATGCAATACAAAGGAAATTATTAGAAAGCCACAAATTAGAAGAAGAATTGGTTCATAATACACACTTCCTATCAGAAAAGTTGGTGTTATGGATGCAGCTGATTAACCGACCCAAAATTTAGTAAGCGGATTAAGAATTAAAAACGAATACAAATGTAGGCAGATAAAACGTTTAAAAAACATCAAGAGAAGTATGAATTATACAAAACATTATGTCAGAATAATATGGAAGAAAAATGTCGAACAAAAAATGAACAAAAAAAACTGTTTCAACTGTGAGTTAACTAAACATAAAAAGGCAGAAGGCGAATCAGAAACTAAACGTTTTAAACGTAATAAATATGAGCACATTTCATTTTCCTGGTTTTCTTCTAGAAAGTTTTTCAAATGCACTCCTTCCTTACTAGTTTTCAAGAGTGACATGTACCTGGTCTCTGTGTTGGATGTTGCTACGCTATGTTGTTACCTCGATTTCAAATTTATCGCAGCGTTTCCATAAACAAACTCCATATAGGAACGATTACCATTAATACACTCTTCCTAGTCAGCATCGGCATAACGCACAATGCGTTTTCCTATTTTTCGTAGCGTTAAATTTGAATTTTTTGTTTGCTTCAAGTACCTTAACACCCGCTTTACGGCAAGTGCGTCTTTCGTAATCTTAGCTTTCGTAATATTAGCTTAATATGAATGATATGTCAGATTGGATAAAGATTGCCTAATAAATGAGTGACACAATTAAATTCTGGTAGAATATGTTCTGAGTCTCTTATTTCTTATCTTCGGTTCCGCACATTTCCTTAGAAAATTTTTCATTTCCGTTAGCGGGGATGTTAACACATTTACGTCCGAACATATTAAAATTTTCTAATATATTGCTAACATAATGCGTGTGTGACATGCTGAGTATGCTTCCTTCTTTGTTTTGCTCGGATTTAATACCGATACAATGATTTGTCGAGTCTAAACTTTTGAGTTCAAAAGTTTCCGCTAGCTTTTCCTTGAACTGCACTAGTTTATTTTCGTTGTTGGTTGCTACTATTAAATCCTCCACATAAACTGCAACTATTCGTATATCATTATCGTAATTTTTTATGTAGATACAATGATCTATCTTTAACGTTTTCAATCCCGTTTTCCTTAGGTGGTTATGCAGCCTTTTATATCACTGTCATCCGGACTGCTTTGATCCATATAGCGCCCTTTGCATTTTGAACACCTTACTTGCCTTGTATTTTTTTGCCTCATACTCTTATAATATTTCCTTCCGCTTTTCTGGCACTTCCACATAAATTTTCTCCCCTATGTCGCCAATTAGTAAGCGATGAATATATTAAGTTGGTCAACGACTAAATCAAGCTCAACCGCCAGTGCCATTAATGAGCGAATTGATGCCATTCTCACCACCATCCGTGCAAAAGAAACAACAAATTTCTCCTTTTTGCGAACAACCTTGGGCTGAGTCTAGCTTTTCGCTTTTCCATGCTGGCATCTGATTTATACTTAGTTCTTAATACCCATTTAAATTTCACTACTTGTTTTCCTTCGTCAATGTCTTATTATTTTTAAGTGCATTTTTCCATTTATTTGATTCTTCACTATTTACAGCTTCAGGTAACGTTTTTAAATCTCTTCGAGCAGCTCCAGTTGTATTTTCTGATTCACTTAGCCCATACGTATAGTACACCTCTTTAGGTCTGTGAGGATCTTAGAATCGTTGGTCATCCCGGAGCCAAAGGATCTCAGGATATCTATGTGGTATTATAATCTTGGTTTATTGATGTGGGCTACAATTTCTCAAAGTTTATTGTATTTCGTTTTTTCAATAAAGAGGTCGTAGTAAATACGCACGACGTCATAATTAATTGGTTAAATTTCTGTACTTTCATTATTTTTATCGAACTTGTTGATTGGATTCCACAGACCATACGTCTTTAATTCATTACTACACACGAGATATATACCTTTCTTATTTACGGCATGCGCAATGTGACCGAATTTCCTAAAATAGTGTTCTACTGGGCTTCGACCTATCCACAATTTAAATGGGGTTTTGCCAGTTGTTGCAGAAATAAAACGATTTTTTATATAGTTCACAGTTCACAAATCTTTTGCCCAACAACTTGGTTTAACATTCGCTTGTAACAGCAGGCAACTTGTCATTTCTACAATAGTTCAGTTTGTCGTTTCAGTCACTTCGCTTCTTCTAACGTGTTTACTCAATGCTATACCGGTGCTTTATGCCTTGTCTTTTTAGGAATTCTTTGAATCTGCTGTTTGTATATTTGCTGATCTAAAAATCTTTATTTTCTTTTCTGTCTACTTTTCCACCACTCTTTTCTATTCTTTGCATGAATTAAATACGTCACTTTTGATCTTTGTTATATACATTTCGTACCATCTACAAAGGTAGCGAAATACTTTCCACCCATTGTTTTCAACACTTACCTCATTTAAGTGCATACACCGCGGCTTTACTTAGGGTTTCTTTATTTCTATTGGCTTTTTCATATGTGTAGTTGTTTCACTTAGATTCTGCGGTCTTGTGACTGCTTTTATAGCATCGAAATTTGAACTTTTCTTGGTTCTTCTTTGGCTTGTTAAAACTGAACTTGCTCTTCATTTTATTCTTGTTGGCAAATCGTGTACCCTGGTTAATGTTCTGTCTATTAACTTTATTTTGAGCATATCTGGACTTGGAACATCACCTTGAGTCTCTATTGCAATAGTAAACGATTACACGATTATGCTTCAGGGGTGCTAAAAATACATTTATAATTTGTAATTGTATTTCGTTCTGATGGTCCACAATATGAAACAATTGTTTTATATGATCTCTTATACCTTCTCCATGCCTCATTTTTAGAAGTATTCATGATTTCAGTAGCATTGCTTAACGTGCTGGACCTTTCGACTGATAAATTTCATACACCTTACTCCAGATATCCTTCGAGGTATTTTGCAATTTTTCATTTGCTTACGTTTTGATGGTGACATTGTTAATATTATACCGTATTTAACTTTTGAATCTTTTAATTCGCAATCAGTAATATTGCTCGAGAGTGACTGCGACCTTTTGCGGCTTCCATTCACTTGCTTCCAGTTATCACTTTTAATTAGTAGCGGTTGTGCATAAATCTTTCATATTGCGCAGTTGTCTACATGGAATGGTTCAATTCGTAGTTCTTATAAGCTCATGTTGAATTTGCACTTTTGCTTAGATTATGTTTAAGTTCTCTTTCTTCTTAGGCAAGGGCCTATATAGTGGTTCGAACGTATTTCCTACATTCTTTTCTATAAGAATGTTATTTTACTTTTCATAAATGAATGATAAGCAAAAACTCCAAACATAAATCAGAAGTAAATTAACGGATTTGACTTAAGTATACACAATGAAATATGTATACACTAAGCAGGCGGACGTTACGATTCGAATGATTAAATATTTCTAATTCGCCGACATGAGTGTTAAATAAGAGGACCTGGAATGTAGAATGCAAATTGTAATAGACTGAAAAGCATAAAAAAAGTTACATTAAAAATTTTCTTCAATAAGATTTTATTCAAGTGAACTAAAAGATGAAAAATCAATTTCACAAAAGCCATTCTTATGTGGCATACATATGGTTAAAAAAAATAATTTTCTTGCACAAGATTTTATGCGTAGCCACAACAAAAACAGAGCTACCAAACAGAAATTTGCGAAAAAATACCAGAAGGCAAAAAAATATTGATTAGTGCGTTTTAAAATCTCGAAGCTGGGCCATGTAAACAAGCTGCAGCGGAAATGCGAAAATTTGTTTCTGGTAGAAGGTATGTGTCAATGTTAAGAAGAAAGTGAACTGATGGATTGATTGAAAGTGTGCGTCTTGCATTAAAAAACGAAATTTAAAAATTTAATAAGTAAATATACCATGAGCTTCAATCGAAGTGGACGATGAGTGGAACTATTTTAAACAGAAAAAGAGAGAGGCTTTGTGATAGCGTTGTTAATTTCAAATTGTATCCTGGTTCAAGTGATCGTCTGGCAAAGATTCACTTGATCTGCTTATTGAAATGAAGATGGCGGAAAGTGACGAAACAAATCATTATATTAAAGTAAAATTAGTTGATGATAAAGGAATACCTGTTCCTCTCAAAGCTTTTTACTCGAATTGTCTAAAAAAAAAATGGTAAATTTGTTAAAAGCAAGTAAAACAAGTAAGATAGTTATATTCGGTGGGACCCGAATCTCGCATACCCGCCACATTCTACTCTCGAAGTTCTTCTATTTGATACCCATGTCGCTGGTGTTATTAAGAAAAAAGTAACCGCGTTGTCTACCGTATTCATTTTGGAATGAACTCGTTTTTAGGCAGATAATATATCTTTATTTGAGAAATGTACAAAATAGTTTTAAACATTCTGTCTTTTTTGCCTTATAATAAATAAGCATAAAATCTCGAAAAAGTGAAAAAATAAAATTTGGTTACTTGGAACTTTTTGTAGGCATGGGCGAGTGTTTCCATTTTTGGACGTAAAGAGTAGAGAGCTTCGTAAAGTAAGCATCGAAAATTTCAGCCTTCTAACTTTTATAATTTCCGAGTAATGAGCAGAAATCCAAAAACTTTTGTTAAGAAAAACGGACTTGCGTTCAGTTTACCCTCCACTGCGCGCTTCTTTTCAATACCAACTTGCGTGCAGAAATTGCCAATGCTTCTACCAAATTTGAAGTCGATATCTTCATTTTTGCAACCAAGAGAGTTCCACCAACACGCACCAAACAGCCACACGGACGCACAAACATAGACAAGAGGTCTTAAAGCAACATATCGATTTTGTGCTCTAAGAGTTAGCGCCGCTTATCGCACGGCATCAGAAGAAGCGGCATTGCGCATCGCTGGGATGAGGCCAATCGCCTAATACATTAAACTGACTTCTAAATAGAAGAAGTGCAAATGCATCACAATATTCAAAACCCACGTTCGCAGTTCCAAAATCAAAGTATAAGGCCACAAAATTCCGTCGTGTAAAACTTAATATCAGTTAATACTCCGAACCGAATTTTATAATTAGTATCTTTTTTACGAAATATAGAATATAAATTTCTAACCTATTCATCCTCGTGTTTTTCTTTTACTACCGTGGACTTGTATACATCTTTTTAATGCAGGCATCAGTTACACGACCCATCTCACCGTACGCATAACAGTCCCCTATTTACTTCTTTTGCTCAGGGCATTCACTGCGAAAGAATAAATGCTCTAATGATGACAACACATTTATTGGGAAACTTTCTTTGTTCTTACGCAAAATTGACATTTCTGAAAAGAATTTTCAATTATTTTAATGCGGGAACTACCGAGTACGTCATTTTGATCCTTTTTAATTTTCGATCTTAAAAAAAATGGTTATAAAGCATGTAATCGCCCGAAATTTTTGGTGACTTTCGTTTATACGACAACACCTTTATGTACGTGTAATCACTTTTTCCCTACGTAATCTAGCTTTCAAAATGCCGACGGGATCTATCTATTCAATTCACCTATTCTGCCTAAAGGGATTATTTGGATTCCCTATTCTTGTCGGCTTACTACAGCCGTAAAAAAGAAGATGGAAGCTTGATATTTGGCATAGGCATTCCTTGGTCGATTAAGAAAGTAAGATTAAATTAACCGTGATCTGTTAATGACCACGTCTGCAATATGAAAGAAATTGAAACAACCTCGGATCATATCTTTGGCCATAACCAGAATCGCTTTCCCGTTCAGTTCGAAAATATTTCCGATTGGCTTATTAAGATGCCCACAATTTGCGATAAAATTTTATTTTCAATTTATTTCTATTCTGTGAAACGTGACTAATAATATTTTGCAAGAGTGGATTTAAAGTAGTTTTGTGTTCAGTTTCAAAACCATTTTCATTGTATTCTTTCTCAGTGAAATTTATTTATTTATTCGAGTTATTAAGCTCGACTGTTCTATTTTACGATTTGATTTAAAGCATGCTATGTCAAACTGACAGGCCAATAGTATAAGGGCTATTCCTCGTGGTCGCCTTGATCCTTTATCGACCCTTTTTCCAGAAAGAAATGCTGGCTGTGCGTATAATTGTGAAATTTTTTATATAAAACAGCTCTGGATTCCTTATCCTATTGCGTATTTTTCTTGGTAGTTTCTGGTAGAGTTCATGAAACCAATTTTATAGATTTTTAATTACCATCTTAATCAACTTATGACAAGATGGCACCTTTTGGACCCAATCTGCAATTCCTTCACTTAGGTTTGAAATATGCCAAGCAGTCGACATTAGAGGAACGCACGGCTTTTCAGCCATTTCGCATCCAATTAGAATTTCCTGAATGAATTATCAATCTCAATAGATCATTCATATATTGTTGTCGACAATAAGAATTACATATTCGATTTGTTCGTTAAAAATATTCATGTTCGTCCTTAGAAAATTTGAATACAGCATTATTTAAAACAGACAGAACTTTTTTCAAACGACGTAATGTATTGCTTTGTAATTGCTTTGTAACACAAATTTCACCGTACTTAACAGACCATCCAGCGTACTCATCGACATATCCAACTTTTTCAGAAAAACTCTTTCATGGGCTCGACTGTTTTCATTCATTCGTTAAGGTTTGCTACTCTGGTCATAAGATTGCTCTTAAACAATACGCTTACAATAATAATATAAACAAAATGGCTTTCCGTTTCACTATAACACTTTTTTTTAATTTCGTCAAAATAACTTTTAATTTACTTTTAAGTTTTAAAAAATCCTAAATTTTTTTTTGCGATATGTTTGCGATATCCCTTATACACAAACCAAAAGAAGATTGTTTAAAGAGTAAGAGAAGAATACTTAAAACTATCATTATGCAAGCCGCAAACAGTTAAACGTTTTATTTCAAAATTTTCTTGGAAATGGCCTTTCATGAACTAACCATGGAACTGCAAAAATGCACGTATTGTAACTTAAAGGTATGTTTACGAATTGAACCAATAAACAAAGTAGATAACCGAATATTCGGATTGTTACAAGCAAACATATAGACGGTGGTTTTTTAAGGAACAACATAAATTTGTCGAAAATCACTTAAAGAGGAAGAAAATATAAAAAATGATTCAATCGATCACAAATGGTTGAACGATCGCAAAATTCTGCCTAAAAATTTCAGTAAAAAGGCAAATCACTATAGAGGTGTTCAAGGTACCATACCTGTAAACTAATACATACATTTACTACAAGTTGCTTTAGCTCTTCCTACATAGACACGTATGTGTTTAATGGTCTTAATTTGAAAAATTTAGCGGACGAATAAACGGAATAATAAAAACATCCTTCATATAAAATACGGCAGAGCTTGGAGCAATTTTAGAAAGGTTCATGTAGAGTAATTAAAAGTTAAATGATGTCATCATACATTTCGATCTCCCAGTTGTAACATCCGTAGCTACTATCAATAATTTAGAATACGTTGTGTAGGACCACTAGCAGACTCTATATATTTTCATCGTCCCTCACTTAGTACCCTCACAAGGTAACATTTCGATTTTCTCCAAATTTGAAATTTCTTTACAATCGCCCTTGGCTTTGAAGCAACTTATACGCGTTTCATAAATGCATCAAATGTAATTATAATAATAATAAAATAATATAACCTTCGGAGTTGCTTTTCGTTTGTAAGTTATCCTAATTAGTGTGTAAGCAATTCAAGAATATTTCAATGGTAAATGCGTCGGTTCGTTTTTCGGGTAAATAAGTCCCTAGTGAGAAGCTACCATGTTATACGGAACTAAGTAGTTTAAACAGCAAAATTAAAACATTAACTTGAAAGATTATTATATTAAAGTTAACGGGGAAACAAATAAACATTTTGAAAGTGATTAGTGAAAAAAAGAATTCCAAAAAATGAGTTAAAATGAGAGTGCGTGGTTCTCGACTTCACCGGCGGAGGGAATCAAAGCAAAAGAACTGCTTCATATTAACAAGTAGATAGACATCGCTGGAACGACTACATCTTCACAGCCATGAAGATTTTTAAGAAACTCCCTGATTATATATAAACTTATAGAAGCGCAACTTTATAAACGTTTCGACCAGCCGTTCAGCTGAATGCAGGTTTTTTCTCAAATTTTTATAAGCATTTCTGTGCCAGATTGTGATGTCTTCGATATTTATCTCGCACAATCGCCGGAATTCAGACACTCTTTCGCTATCTTTACTTTCGTAGGTCGTCTAAATTTTACGACACCACCGAAGACCCTTATTTAATTTTAGCAATTGTTCCATAACTTGGGGTCATTATTACAACATACTCTACTAAACTTATACAATATACTCAATATACAACAATATACAACAACATATTCCACTAAAACAATTTGACAAATTAACATAATACAAGATGAAATACAAAATTAGATAAATTTCTTGTTGTTTCATTTATTTGCATACATCCAAAACCATACGATTTACCAATTCCGACAAAGTGTCGTAAAAAATTGAAAAAGGTGAAGTCTCATGTCGAAAACGGAATAAAGCATCATTGCATGTTAGGCCTTAGCACCTTAAAATGTATTCTTTTCCCCCGAAAATTTAAATTAAATTTTCTAAAAAAAAAGAAATATCAATTTTGATACTTGTGATTGGTGACTCAGAAAATCAAAGCTATAATTTTCCGACTATTATGTGTATTACCCTTGGCCTACGAACTATCACAATAAAATTGATTGTGTGTATTTATACGCAAGTGAATATATTTTAGTTGAAAAGTGTAAAGCGGGACGAATTTCGGTGAAAGACCGTTTTAGTAAGGACTACAAACTGACTATAATTTTGGAAGTAATGTTCAAATTTGCCGATCTAGTGAAAAATGAAGGGAAGAAGGAAATGACGAGCAATTCCAAAAGTGTGTGAGGCCGCCTCTTGGTCGTAATCTCTTGCCGGAGTATGCTCCCCGGACGCCAAACAAGAAAATTTATTTTTTCTGGGCACGTTTCGTTTCATTAACCTTCCTTACAGATTTCCTTGGTGATCAAACACAGTTCGTTACGATTTAATTTAAAGAGAAGAAGACTCAGAGGTTGTTAATTATTTTCTATTATAAAGTAAGCCTCTAGAAAGTAAATTCACACCCGTTAATATAGAAATTAAAACCCGTAATCAGAGAGCAAGGAAAACGGAAGTTGTCGATCCTTCGACTCGTACGACAATGGAAGTCACTTGATCCATACTTCCTATAAGACTGCCTTTTGACAACCTTTCAACCAATCAAAAAACAGCTATCATGGGTTTCCCCAAACGCGTCGTTTGTCAGATCAATTTAATCAAACATCTCATCGCTAGTTTAGCCTAACACTCTCCTCCGAGACGAAGGACATGTGAAACGAGAGGCGACTTTGACTCCTCACAAGTGTTTGTATGTGTATGTTTGTGTCTGCAATATAAAATTGTACGAAAACGCAAATAAATAGGTATTCCTATGCTTTTCCCTACAAATAAAAAAAATTTTTTTAGTTTGAAAAAATTTTTATTTTCGTGTATAGTATTATACCTTTTTTTTGTCTAAGAATTTATTTCATTAGTCTAAAATTGTAATAATAGTAATAATAATAATAATATTAATAATAATAATAGTATTATAAGAATTTTAATAAATCCTTATTATAATTTTTTAAAATATCATGCAGTAGAAGTCAATTTTTCCAACATTTTTTGCCGATAACTTTCTTTCTTTCCGTAGAAGTAATGTGTTACATCTTCATAATTTACTTTTTATCTCACCATTCACTTCAGAATATCTTTTTGTTTGTGAGGTAATCCCGAGAACATGCCATTCCCCTGATCATAGTAGCAAAATCAAGCTTTGGATATTCATCTTATTCTTTCGAAATTTTTCATGTAAGCTTAGAAGCATGCCGATATTAACACGTTCGCGGACACTAAAAATTTCAGGGAGCTGCAAAAATAGACAGCCAATTATTTTTGAAACTAGTTGTAATATCCAAAATCTTATTATACATATATTATAAGAGTAGTCAGAACGGAGAAAAATAAAAAAATAAGAAAGTACTTAATGAATCAATTGGTCATTACTTTGAAATGTACATTAATTACAAAACCTTAAGGTTACATGAAATTAAATGAACAAAAATTGGCTTTACAATTTGAATGTTGTAGCATTCACGTCATTTTGCACCACTATGAAAATGAATGCTATAGCACTCGAACGTGTTAAAGACTATTAATACTATTTACTACTAAATATTGCTTGAACTTGCCAAGAATAATTAAAATTATCTTCTGCTTCCACAAAATCATTAACGTTTATGTAAGCAAACGGTAGCCATACGATTTTGCTTTAGTAAGGCACGCAAACTGTGTTCAAGTGATCTTAGTTTCTAAAAGAAAAAAGCTTCGGCATTAGCCGAAGCCATAATATTACAAAGTTAATTAACTTTGAAGTTTTGTCATCAAAGCCTAAGTTAGTTAATCAGTTAATATAATCAGTACAAGCACATGTACTAGGTTATTTAGGAGCCAAGATGAGTACTCCACGAACAGGCAAAATAATTGGATCATAATCACTTTCTTTCAAAGCTTCACCACGTAGCTAAACTTCAGGATATTTGTGATATTTTCAACAAACTCATAATAATTAACTTACGTCGGATAGTTGATAAATGTTTTTATTGCTGTCGCGTAAGACTTTGGTGTCATTTTCGTGGCTATCATTCACATGTAAATGAGAAACCAGAAAAAAGAAGCAAATTTTAGTTTATATTTATTTGTGACTGTCAAAATCAAAAAAATAAAGCCGATTTTTCTCTTTGATAAATTAACATAAAAACCAAATATTCATAAAATAGTGATTCGCTGCAAACGCGCGAACCACGAGCCATTACAGAAATTTGCTAATTTACCAAGAAAGAAATGGGCACTTCTGATGTAAGAATCAACATCCGCTTGAATAAACGTATCTTGTTTAAAGTTATTAGGTAAGGTCGTTTTCAATGCATATTTTAAATTGACGAAAAGTTTACGTTTTTCGTGTACACATATGCTTAGCGCGACATCGTAATGATGATAGGAATTGTCCTGGTCACATTTAAAAATTTGCAAACTTATTTTAATTTAAAGAGCAGAAAAGGCTTGTTACGGCATAGTTCGTTGCGCGATAGAGCGTTTACATAATATTCGGTTTGCCGTGCCGCAAGACAAAGAAAAGAAAATTTAAATTGAAAACAAAAGAACTTTGAATTTCAGATAAGGCAGAAAAACGAAAAACCGTTTGAGAAGTCGGTTGTCCGTCCTGTACGCTGTTCATTGGCCCCCCCTTTGTCCGTCGGTATCTGTCCACAGTCCCCCCTACCTTTCCTCACGCGTACACCACCCCATACCCCGCCTCCGCGGTGGAATATGCCTGCTTAGCAACTCATTTTATTTACTACAGATTTCTATATGTTATCGCGCAGACCTTTTTATATTTGACTTTACGTTTAATTTTTGTGTTTTCAATGACTTACTCACTGCTTACAGCCCTCGATGCCACTCTCTCTTTCCTTACCCGTCTGTTGTTGTATTCAATCGAGGACAGGCCCAAACTGATTGTTAAGTTGAAGAGGCAACAAGTAGAAGTTAAAGGAACTCCCTTTTTTTTCTTCTTGCCCCCCCCCCCCCTTTTTTTTTCTATGGTCGTTGCATTGTAACTTAACACATTTCTTTCTACGGTTAAAACTGTGATTTTTCTTTTTATTACTTGTTCACTTTCGCTATTTTTCTTTTGTTAATATTTCTACTGCCCGTTGTTGCCTGGCTTTCTCTTTAAATTTATATTAGTAACTGTAATTTTCCATGATTTTGTTTTCAAAGATATTTTTAATTTTATTTACTAATATGTGTTTTTCCATTTTTTTTTTTATAAATGTAAAATTATTTGCATATAAATTCTTGGGAATAATCGCAAAACTCCTATTTCTCTTTTACTTTCCCCCACTCATGAATATAAATGTCACATTTCTCAAAAGCACACATTCTATTTCGGGCACATATTTAACATTCACGTAAAACGCAAATTCCCCTTTAGTTTCTTGTCTTTTTATGCATTCAATATTTTAATTTTTACATATATAGGCATAACTTTTCCACTCACTTCGCAAATTTTGATTATTACTTCATGTATGAATGTGGATTGTTATTGTTCCTTCTGCCTTTTGTTTTCCTTGCTGTTCTTTTTTCATCTTTTTTTTTTTTTTTCTTTCTTGGATATGTATGCGAATTACTTCAGGAATATTCCCGTTATACGTTCTTTTTTTTTGTATTATTGCTGATCAACTTCCAGTGTGATTTTCTTTGTTCTTGCCTAAACTTTATATACAAAATCTTACGTTTCCAATTTTCTTAACAAGACAATTTCACTATGCGTTTTTTACAAAACATTAAGTAAAGAGAAGTCACTTGCCACCGAGTTAATCAAATCTTTACATAAAATATGCACTCCTTTAATTTGTCCTCTTCTTTTTTTTTCATATCTTCCTTGTGCAACAGGGAAATGAATAAATAGAAAAAAAAGACAAACGTTCAACGTATTTAAAAATCTAGTTCTCTAGCATCACTTTCCTTTTCTGTCTAATTCAGACCGTATTATCTTTTGTGACGGTCAAATACTCTTCTTTTTATCCCCCTTTTTTTCTTTAACTTTTTTATTTATTTTTATAGATTTTTTTCTTTTAACAGGAGCAGCAAATGTTACATCATATCAATCTGCCATTCACATCAAATTAGACATATAACAAAATAAACACTCCATAATTGATATGAAGGAATTAATTTCGCAAAGTGTCTAATTTAAATTTCTTAATTCCCAATTTCATAGTTTTCGTTTTCTTTGCTCTTTTTAGAAGGAATCCAGTTGCTTTTTATTTCTACTTCCGAGTTTTTATGTTTTTATTTTCACTTCGAAGGCTCTGCCGCCTTTGGCGTTAGCGTTCTTTTATTTGTATTTTTTTTTTTTTTTTTTTTTGTTTATTATTGCAATCAAGCAAAAAATGAATTCTTTTTTTTTCTATTTTACAGATTCGTATAAAACTAAAGTAATTAGCCATGAATTTACAATTTTTTAATTTATTTCAAAAACTTCTTATAACATTCTTTAGCACTCGTTGACTTCCACAGCTCGACTCCTCTAAAAAAACCAAAAGCCAAAGCCACCACCGAATTCTTACGCATTATTTTTTTTTCTCTCTCTCTTCTCTTTTTCATGCATAGCGGCAAGCCGCTATTTGCAAAAATCACGCGATGTCGAGTAACGGCATGCCGTTACTACTACGACATTTCTGGCAAAAGCACTGACAGATACCCTCCCTGAATTTTGTTCGCGGACGCTACAGGCTCTAAATACAAGATTGTCGATCATGTTTTGTGCCGTCTATATATAGAAGGATATAATCGTAATATTTTATGAGTCTTCGCTATAAAACAAAAATGCTGCATGCGGCTGGGAAATACAAATATTTCTTTAAAACGTAAGTTATAAGGTATAGACCATTTTAATTTTAAGCACTAACAAAACGAAAGCGATTAATAAAAATTTATTTAAAATTCCACAGTATCTAACGAAGAAGAAATTCCATTATATGAATGATTTATATAAATAAATATAGTCAAAAGTCGATTTGAAGCGCTAAACTCGAACAGAAGTCTACATACAACAAATAATATATATACACAAATATAATATAAAAAAAACGTTTCGTAGATCTCTTCTTCGCTTCATAAGATTCCTTTTCCGCGAAGCTCGATCCTCTTCTAGTGCCAAATACCATAACATGAACATTTATTAGTTTTATCTAAAGTATTGCTTTTACTTTTTGTTTGCTAAAAAATGGAAAAGGCCTGTTACTGTTTGGCGGGGAAGTTAATATCTTCTATGCAAATGTGAGAAGGTAGGACGATTTCCGAAAAATATTTGCAAACTGTGTCTAAACCCAAGCGAGAATTAGTGCTTGAGTAAAATTTTTTGAATCGCATGACTTCTGTGAGATTAAAAACGTTTCGTAATGGTCTGGATTTATTTAGTTTATGTATTGGTTTATGCAACTTTGAAGCCATTAAGCCCTGTTATAATAGATTACAATGTCTTCCAGTAAATTTAAATACAGTATCCGCCTGAGTGGGCGAGTAGGCAAGAGTCTCGACTAGCAATTCAATGGTCGTGGGTTCAAATCTCAAGTGCGGTAGAGTTTTTAATAATAATAATAATAATAATAATATTAATAAAAAAATAAAAGCAGAAAGCCTTAGATGCTAGTGCTTCAAGACTTTAGTCTTAGAATTTATTCTCTGGCTAAATTTATATAATAATAATAATAATAATAATAATAATAATAATAATAATAAATACAGTAAGAATCTCGAAGAACTCCGAAGGAATGTACGTAATGTTTTGAATTTATTTTATATTCAATTTACAGCTGTTTTTCTATGTAAATGCAATTCTAAACAACCTACACTAACGTAGCCTTGGCTTAATTTGGCAAATATGAGAGAATTTATTTAACTGGTATTGATGCCAGAAAAACGACAGACGTCGAAAAATGCTGAGGGTAATCTCCTACGAAATATTTACATTTCTCTTTCTGGAAACAGCTGAATACAAAAGCGAAAACTAACTTTCAAGTGAATGATTTCGGCCGAGAAAGCTATCATATATATGTTTTCCCTAAAAGGAAAAACGTAAGCTAAGTTTGAGATATTTGTGTTTTGAGAAAAGTCGCCTTTTTTTCTTATAATAACCTCTTCATTACTTTTAGTCTGCAATTCCTGGACCATAAAAGTGCTACATTCAAGCTTTCTTTCTCAGAAGGTATCGATTTTTCCTCACTTGTCAAATATTGAAAAGCATGCTCCGCACTTTACCTGTTGTGGAATACCAAAAAAAAAACGACAAGAAAATGTATAGTTTCATAGCGTTTCCGAAAACGTAAATTATGAACAGAAATATGTCTTGAATGGGCAAACCATATTTTATTTAACAATAAAAATTCCTTTGGTTTCTTGTTTGATATTTCAAAAGCTATCTATCTACCTATCTATCTATCTATCTAGCTAAAGGAAGAAAGAACTATAACTACTTAATACTCGACTGAATGTTACAAGAGTTTGTTTTACGCTTAGTTTGTATGAATGTAAGCATATCGAAACAGTTAGGCACTTACTCACACTGCTAGTTAGTATCCCTGTCATGCGGGAGACGGGGTTCTAAATTATATATATATTTCCAGCGCTGGTTTACTCAGTCAATTGAGCGACTTTGAATAAAAATGTTTTAAAATGTTTAGCACTGTTTTAAACAGTTTAAAACAGTTCTAAACAGTTCTAAACAGTAGTCATTCTGAGACAAATACATTTTTCATGTGTTCAAGGCGAATTCTCGAAAATGTTTCGACCTTTTTTTTTTTTAAGACTGTTTTATAGAATTACTGCAAGACTAAAGGGCGTCCTCATCTCAAGTAAATCTCCGCGTTATTTACATTCGCATAACTTATCACAAATACTGTAGGGTATAAAGGGATATGTGGAAAGCAGATGCCCAAAAGACATGACATTAATCCGAATCTTTAAACTGTATTTTAGAGCGGCATCTTACTCTACGCTTATGCGGTAAAGACGGCTTATGCCGTATGGACAGACGAACAAATTTGAAACTCGCCAAGAATTTATATACTTCACGAGGTTTTTGAAGTTCTTTTTTGTGTCTTATTTGATACATTATAATACTGGGTGGGCGCAGACAATTTTTTCCATTTTTTGCACAGGTGCTACAGTATCGCCCATAAAATATGCGTTCAAATTATTACACACTTATACGCTATAGTTTATGAGTAATGAGCAAAAAAACCAATCTTTTTAGTGCTTTTGAAAAACAGGTGTGTTGTCAGTTTACGTGGTGCTAAGGACGTGTCCTTCAACTGATTCAGTCCCTTTTTAAAAACCAAACAGCGTGCAAGAACGTCCAATGTTTCTGCTAAATTTGAAGTCGATAACTCTATTTTTTCGATCTGGAGAATACACACAGGCGGACATGCTTAAATGGATTTCGAATTTATAGAAAATAAAACAGATTAATTTAATTGCAAAGTGATAATGATAATGAGGTTGTGGGTTGTAATACTATATAGTCCCTGATTTTTGTAAAAATAGTTTTTATACCCATCACCGAAGGATGTGCAGTTTCTCCCAGAAGGTAGCTTTAGAAACCCCACAAAGTAAATATATATACTTGATCATCACCAAATTTTGAATCGATATAACTATGTCCGTCTGCCTGCTGGTGCAATGTCTGTTGCAAACATTCTCTGGCACGCAAAAATCGAAAATATCGCCTACAAATTTGCAAAGGAATATGAAAATGATTTAAACCGGTCAAAGGGCAACATCCGTATGCTGGAACACGATAGAGTTCGTGGCACAAGATGTGGATGTTTGTTGGTTTTACAAACTTCACATGAATTTACATTTTACTCGTTTACTAATTCAGGTCAGTAATAATAGCGTTTTGTCCGCTCAAGAGTTTCATTAATACCGGCATATGTATAAGCGACTCAATGATCGTTTTGTCTTTGTTTTGTTTGGAAATTACATGATAATCTTCATTTAATAATTGTTTGTTATGTTTCTTCCTTCAATTTTCGAATTTCTGGGTTTTCCACAACAAGCATAGGGACTGTGTAAACGTACATTAGTGTTTTACACAACAAAATAAAATACTAATGAATAAATTGTGGGAAATTTTTTACATTAATGCGGGCCGACAGTATTCCATATTCGGTGAGTCTAGACATTTGGATTCACAAGTATTTCATCCTCCACGCAAAGGATTTTGTATAAAACTAGTCGACGGCCGTTTCAATTCAATCATTAGTTTACCAAGTTCCAGAGAGTTCAAGAGATTGCAGATTTTCAAATAATTTAATAAAATTATAGTGAGAAATTTAAACGTTGTTGAGTGTATTAAAAAATTTGTTACTAAATAAAGATTTTTAATAAAAAATTTAAACGTTGTTGAGTGTATTAAAAAATTTGTTACTAAATAAAGATTTTTAATAAAAAAATTCTTTCATGCAACTGACTGCTGAAGGTTCCAAATGGAATTATCAGCTTTGAAAAGTTTGCCATAAGTATTAAAACATTTAGCGGAAGCAACAGATTGATTTAAGCACCGCAAACTTAACTAAAAGGTATTGTTTACATATTTTTGTAATCTTGTCAAGATTTTAATCCATTCTATTCTAACAAAAAGCCAGGTTGTACTACTAAATAACCCGCTTAGCAAATAAACATTCCATGCGATGCGATCATTTGATTTCCATTCAAATTAGAAACATGGGACCCTGTTGGTCTGGATGAAAATAACACAAAAAATGCACTCTTTTTACGCTGGCTACATTATAATGCATGAAATGAAACTCCGCAAGATTAGCACATCTCCGGGCTTAAAGCGAATGTATGGGAATCGGTGTCGAATGTTTTCAACGCAAGATTTTCAAAGCTTTCTAGTTTCCATTTAGATTTCCTAATTTAGGACGCAACACAAGTTTCTGGAAGTTACATACACTTATAAGATTCTCCGCACGCGACAATGTTGCCTTGGTGATAACAAAATTTTTCCCCATTACTGTTGAAAATGATGCGAAGAGCAATGAAACAGAAAAACCGCATTCCCCCAAATTATTAATCCAGATTATTAGGTTATAGAAGTAAATGATTACAAAATCTTGAACGCTACGAATCTAATATTAAAGCTGATATAAGTGACAATAATGTCCATAAGTATAGCATATATGTATCTATGCTAACAGATCAATCTAAAAGCCGACCTCTTCAGACATATAAAGAGGATGGGTAAAGAATGCAAATGTGAGAAGTCATATCAAATGAGTGCATGAATTAAAATTACCAGCCAAAACGGCTTTGAATGATTTTATGAGAAAAACCCCAAGGAGATTGATGATGATTGTGATAAGAATTTACCCACATCCGATGGGATTGATCTTGAGACAAATGGGCCATCTTTAAAATCTTTCGGTATTGGCTATAATTCAGAATCAATGGAATTCACATTAATCTTAACTTCTGTTTTCGATAGTACAATAAATCTTCAAGTGATTTTCAAGAATAATCGCTTATGGTCTATATCAGTACCCGATTAAAATCCATATCTTCCTAACTTATAGATTTATGCGATAAGTTCCTTTCAGTAAAATGAGAAACCATATTATATGGGCCATTGCACATCGTTGATTATTAATACTAAAATCGTATACAAACATTTCTTTTAATATTTTTGTATTTCGATTTTATGGTTGGAAGAACAAACAAGAAATAATATAGCGACAACACTTTGAGTGTAAGTCTTTTATTATTTCTATTTGGTTAATTAATTTCTATTCTATTAATCACACCCTGTAACTTTCACTTACCAAAATGTTAGGGGCCTAAACTCAAAAATTGGCTCTACTTTCCTGAATTCAGTGAGTACGGAGTTTTTTTTGCTTGGCTTTCACTGAAACATCGTTAAAGGCTGATTTACATTCATCGGAAATTTTTCACAATTCTTTCCAGGTTTTAGGAAGGATCGATTGGAACGCACTGGTGATGATGTTTTAATTGCCACATCTGCTGTAGCCCCGTCATATTCAATTGAATTTCCTACTTCTCCCGACGTTGAACTTATTAACATTCGGGCGAAAATTGCCAATAAACAGTTATAAGCAACTTGCTCTTATATTCCCATAAATGCGGATATCTCTATTTATAATAAACATGCTACCCTTATTCGTGACGCGGCAAAATATTTGATTCTACTGACATAGGCATAGAGTTCAATTTCCTACAAGTCGCTTGGTGTTAAAGTGATAATTCTGCCTGAATGGTCCCCGCTTCAACACCTGATAAAGCTGTTGTGTTTTTCAATGAATTATTTGATAGTACATGACTTTAATACAACCGGACTTCTAATTGTAATATCAGACGGCTAGACCTATGCTTTGCAAATTTCCTGGTGATAGTTGTAAATCGCCGTCCACTTTATAGTTTACCTGAAAACCCGTATCGTCCAGCAATTTGTATTTTTTTCCATTATGATGGTCCGTTAAACTACTCTAACGTGCCAAATCTAACTTCCTCCAATAAACATTATGATTTTAACGAAACCAATACTGCTTACTGCTTAATTCTCATCTCTCATACATTATGCTCTATTTTTCTGCTGGCAATATTGAAATCTTCCAGTCGTCGTTCTATAATGTATTAAACCTAGCTATTTCTACATCCATTCCGATCAAGCAACCCCGCCCTCGAAGCAAATGGCCGCCATGGTTTAACAAGAGAATTAAATGTTACAAAAATAGGAAAAGCAAGCTTAAAAAAATTTATGAAAACCAGTTTTGCTTACGACTATATCGCCCATTCTGCTGCAAGGCATAGCCTTAATTACCTCCACCACCAACATTATTGCAAATACAAAATCCAGTGGACAAAATCCTCAATGCTTGTTAATCCTGACTATTTTTTTAAGTTTGTCAACTCCAAAGAAAAATATCCCTCGCAGGTACCTTTCAATAGCTCTGGGATATTGAAACCTCAAATCTCTTTGCTGAATACTTCCGACGAAATTTTTCAACTGCTGATTCCGACTCAACTGTAAACTGTAAACTAGCCGTATCCGATAACTAACTCGTTTTCGATTCGTAACGTGGTCATTTCAGAAAATGACGTTTTAGATGGTCTAAGGTCTCTAAAACATAGTTGTGCGCCTGGACCTGATGGGATTCCATCATGTATACTTACATCATGCTCTGTTCAGCTGTGTGACATTATTTCAATGATTTTTAATCAGTCCTTGGAATCATGTGTTTTGGCTTTATGTTGGAGGAATACTTTCCTTATTCCAATTCACAAATGTGGATATACGTATCACTTTGAAAACTATAGAGGCATCGCCAAGTTGAGTGTTTTACATCCAGCTTTTGTAATTAAATCTTATATTTCTCCATTCCAGCATGGTTTTTTGGAAAGGAAGATCTACTGAAACGAATCTCTTAGAGTTTACTTGCCATGTTTTCAAGGCTTTCAAGGTACATACTGACTTTAGTAAGCGCTTAAATTAGTTAACCAACCTTATTGATCTTCAAACAATATGCATCTTTCTACTTAGTGAAATGGATACGCTCTTATCTGCATGAGAGATCATTCGGGGTTCAGTTTATCTTCATCACCTTAGAGGAATTTCCCGCGACGTCTGGCCTGCCGCAAGGCAGTCTTAGAACCGCTGATTAAATCCAGCCAGATCTTATTGTACGCTGACGATGTTAAGCTGTTTTTTTCGTTTTTCTTGGAATCGCAATCGAATCAACTTCAAATTGACTTAACTAATGTGATTACATTGTGGTCGTTAAATTTTATGAAATTAAATCTCAAAAAAAGCAACAAGTTTTTTTTCTTAAGAAAGAAATAATTCAAAACTGAGTATTCCATTGATTGACACAAGTTCATTGATTGATGCGTTCTATTCGACCGAAAGTTGCATTTTAATTTGAACATTGAGCTCTCTTTAAGTAAAGCTAAGCTCGCGGTTGGTTTGGTAGACCAAAGAGCTTATGAATTCCTCATTTACAAAAAAGCTATACATGTGCTTAGTGAAACCAATAAGTGAGTATGCGTCTGTTGCGCAATCTTCTTCCTGCATGCTATGTAAACTCAATTGAACCCGTTCGAAAAATTTCTTGCTGTTTACCTTTAGGAATTTGGGTTGAGGCCCGCTTGTCTCTCTTGCTCCTTATTCAAATAAGTTATTTCTGTTATCCTTACCATAAATAAGTTAGTTAATGATATTACCGATTCGTCCACATTACTTCGTGACACAAGCTTTAATGTCTTTAACCACTTCTCCATGCACTTTATTTTCATGAAGTTTAGTCATTGTAAATATAATTATGAGCTATTTACCCCGTTCAAAGATTTTTCAGAAACCTAAATGATCTCAACCACTTAATCTCAGTAGCAGATTCTTGGTGTTATTTACTGTTATCAGTCAAACTTTCATGTCAAACTTTTGCATGTTTGCAATGGTCTAAAGGTTCATTGGCAACTTGAATCTATACCGTTTGTGGGTGTGCTTCTGTGCTAGTTTTATACGTCCTTTGTTTCTTTGTCTCTTATTTATTTATACATGAATTATTATAATTGTTTGTATTATTTTTTTCCTTTGTTTACATCTCCCTATATATGCTATACAAATATTTAATAATAATATAGGATTTACTTTCAATAGTCAATTGAATTCGACTGTTAATTTGTTTTAGTTGAGTTTCATGTGTAAGTAATTAAATAAAATTTATATCTTAAGTGAAATAAATATTTGCATATATTAAGTGCATAAATAATAAACATGTAAAAATATTTGTCTATGAGTAGTTGATTTGTTTGGTTATTTACCAGAAAGGCAACTGTTAATTTTCGGATTTTGATAGCCGCGGTTAAATATAAAGAAATATTTCCATTTTCTGGTTTTCCATTTACATAAGAATGATAGCATGAAAATGACTCTAGTCTTACGCAATCGGTACGAAAACGGTTATCAACTATCGGTTTGGTCCGAACGAAAGTTAACTTTCATATACGTAATTATCCCCAGAAAGTATAACAATTGCAGTTAAGCGTAAACATTATTTTTATATTAACACAGTTTACATTAATCCGAGCACAAACGTCAAATTTTTGCTACTTTCAACTACAACTTTTCTACATCTGCAATTTTCTCATGGCTATTTAGTAATCACAGGGTAACATTGTAAATTGATTTTGAATGTTACGTACGCATGTGTAATAATCATTTCTTAGGTCCAAATTGTGTGGTACTGTAGGCAATTGCAGTGTAACAATACAACAAAACAAAGATAATACGCTGTATTTGATGTACATGTCTGTAGTTCATTTTTGACTCGCTTTTATTGTTTAATGCATCAACAAGCTTCTGTTTCCTTAAAGATAGAAGACACAGCTGCTTATGCACGTTGTCATTAAAGCAAAACAACTTGTGTTCTTAGTGTCATTATTTGTATTCTGTTAAATATTTAAAAATATGCTATAAAATCAATCAGCATTTAATGTTCTTATTATATGAACATTGTGCTTCTAGGAGATCCAGAAATGTTCTAATTTTAGTTTTTCTTTAGCTTAGAAAAGTTTTCAACCCGCGCCACTCACTTGAAATTCCATACATATATATTACGCGCATGGATGATTTTTGGTCGCCTTAACATGAAATTCTTACAAGCGTGTCAACTTCAGCCCAATTGGAACTATGTTATATCATTTGGAATTATTTTGGCTTCTAATTTTCTTTGAAAGAATACATATTATTGAATTAAAGTTAGACTTTGCTTTAGACTATGCATTTATAATTTTTGGTTTTCAACCTTTGACTTGCAAATCATTAGGTATGTAATTGTCATTAGGTTGTGCGACGCGACTGTGCTAATCGTTAATGGGGTTTGTTTTGCATACCTTTGTAAACAAAAAGCAAGTGTTATAATTATCAAAAAGCTGAAGTTATTGCAATAAAAAATGAATTTAACTAATTAATTTGTGATATTAAAATGGTTACGCGTATTAGTATTCGATAATACATAAAAGAAAAGCAATTCTATTATTGATTTTTTTTCGCCGTCAATATGTAGTAACTTTCTGAGGCAGTGAAACATTATTATTGAGGACTGTTGTAAAGCTTAATCAGAGTAACAAAAACTCAAGAAAAATGTTCATTAGAAATTTTTTATTTCGCCCCAGCATTAATTATTACCTAACAATGCGTCGTTCCCGGCATTCTGTTTTGTGACATCACTTAGATGTGCGTAGCTACCGCAGGTTTCGCAGTCGCTTCAATAACAGCAAAAACAACCACAATTTTAAAAATTCATCAATTGCTAAAGAAAACGAAACTTTATTATCAAACGATCACTTTTATTGTTTCTTACCACAGTCCCCTCCATCCGTGGAGCAGCAACATCTAACCGACGATGACATTCACCCGATTAATACCCAGCACATAACTATCGACATCGATGTGAAAACCGATCCAAATGAGAGCCCGACTGCGGCGCTCACGAACGAATGTGATGATCTTTCAAAGCGCTCTCCGAAAAGTCTCTCCAAACAAACATCATCTCTGAAGAATATTCCAGTTGCTTTTTCTTTCGTCTTGTATGCGGTTGGTGTCAGTTTTTTAGCGGTAGTAATATCATTAACTTGGTACTACATGAATTGGACTTTCGGCTTACCAGCATTAGCTTTAGCTTTATTAGCTGTGTTTTTAACAAAGCCAGGTTGGAGATGGTTCTACATTGCCGTTGCGACATCTAAGCGAGACCTAACGTAAGTACCTTTAAAATATTAGCTTTCGCAAATATAAATTCTTGCCTGCGTACACTGCTTCTTACAATTTTTATGTCAAGCCATTGCATTAAATTCCATAAACATCGCGGACGCAAGCGAATTGACAAACTGTTTGAGTTAGCTCGAAGAACCTTGAAGTCACTTAAACATGTTTGTAAAATCGTTTATTTGCTTTCATAATGTGGCTACAAAACAAGTATATAATATAACACACACGTGAAAATTTATTCGTTGCAACTGAAGTCTTGGAGAATCATTTATGAAAAGTAAGTTTCTCTATAGCAAAGTGGTTAAGAAGACAATATGTTTATTATTATGTATGAACATATATTCCTATAAACACGTCGTACGCGATTTTGCTTAAAGGATGGCGGATTCGTTAATGTCAGTATATTTTTTTTCTTCTATCGATTTTTTGTAGAAAATTCACGGACCAATGAAATATAAAAACTTATTTTTGCCACATAATTGTTATAACCGAATTTATCTGTTCTAGGCTTTAAAAACACTATGTCATAGATGTGCGACCATTTGCGACATTAATTTTTTTAATTTTTGTGTAAGTACATGGCAAGGAGTTTAATATGACCTGCAGCTTTGATGATTAATTTGAGCGTTCCTTTTTTATGTCCAGTACAGAAGGAAGGCAAAATATTCATTTTGAGGAGGGGACAACCAGAAAGCAACTTCATTGTTATACAGCATATATATTTTCGGTCAGCATAAAATTTTGAATTGATCTGTGCATGTTGCGTGTGCATCTGCGCATCCATTTGATGCCAGCAGCTAAAATTCTTCCGGCTTTAAGGGTGAAGATATCGGCTTCAAAAGCTGGCGCCATTCACACCCAGCGTAGAGTACCGATGTTTCTTTTTTTCGAGTCATTTTAAGGTAAAGATGATGAATATAGGGGATTCTGCCATAGCGAAATAAAATTTGCATGCTTTTTACCATATCCCATGACTATGTACCGTTTAGCGTCCTGGCAAAGGGAGAAAAAGGAAATGCGGAATAATCACCAGTAAAAGTAGATGTCAAATGCAAATATTACGACGTAGTTTTAAAGTGACCTCTTTCATCTCACAAGTTTCGGACTTTTTGAATACTTATTTCATTCTTCGAACCTACGTAGATGATTTATTCTCAACATTATTAACTTTTTAAAAAACATATTCTCCGTAATTAACTAAATTGATTGGTTTTTTGAACTTTGTAATTCAAGTTGTTAAGTAACAATTTTGAATACGTTATACGTTTTTGATTTCGCGTTTGGTGATTCGAATTTTCGCTTTTTCGTTTCGAAGGACGTTATTTTATGCATAGAATATTATTCAATGACGCTTCGATTTACGGAGGAACCTAATCATTTGGTTTAGAGTTTTCCCTCCGGTATCCTCGTAATAGTTCCAATTAGGTAATAGACGCTGAGGGTTGGATCTCCGGAGAATATGGTGGGGGTAGAAGCAACTCAAACTGCAAATCACACAATTTCCTCGATATAGCCATCAGGCAACATGTTCGACTTTTTGTTAAATTGTGGGATAACGAGGTACGCATTTGGATTTGGAACAGACCTCAAAGGTCCCACCTTTCATGCTAAATTTTACGCATCCGCAGTGTCTGTACGGCCACGTTCAAA
The DNA here is from genome assembly GCA_001077435.1 of Glossina morsitans morsitans. Taxonomy (NCBI): domain Eukaryota; kingdom Metazoa; phylum Arthropoda; class Insecta; order Diptera; family Glossinidae; genus Glossina; species Glossina morsitans. The sequence goes on along the minus strand of CCAG010018943.1, from coordinate 57,475 downwards.
ATTAACTCATATCTTGTTACCCACGTAAACAGTTTCCGTAACAGTTTTACAGCCAGTATTGCCTGACGTATAGCGTGTAGGGTGCATTAGCAATTAATTTTCATTAATTCGTTATTATTTATCGATAATTTAATAAAATTTTTCCGTATATAATACAGCTGCATGTGTGTATGTTATGATCAAACAAGATTTTTAAAAATTGTATGCGTATTTTTTTGATTTCATTTTTATTTCATCATATGAAAAACAAAAAATAGATTGGCTATAATTTTTGATGAAAATTAAATTTGTGATCGTCATCATTATTATACTCTACAACATTTGTAGCACAACGACATATTAAGTCTAGGCCAAACCCCGAATGACTTGAGATATACAAACTTTTAAACCGGTCTGTCCTTCTTCTTCTCTTATGTTCAAAGAACAATTTTTGATATATTCTAATGAAATTTGGTACACTGGCGTGGTCCATGACGAACGCTATGGAAAATGGTTTCTATCGGACCACTTTGTCAACCGTTTCCATGCAGCGCATTATTTCGAAAAGTCTTCGTATGAAAAAATTCGAAGTCGTATAGGGCTTTGGCCAACGATAGTGTTTGTACTTATGTTTTGAAAATATTTTTAATTTTTGTATCCAATAACAATGTTGAATTTCTAAATTTGGTTTTATAAAAACTTGAAGTTAATTTGCATTTTCATTTATATATGTGTTTGGCATGAGATTTAAGCAATCATAAAATTTTACATCTTAAGATTTGGTTTCGATAAAACACGGTATGTATTGCGCACATCTAAGTTTAAATTATATTACTCTGTATTAAATGTCGAATCAGTTGTGTGCAAGGCGACGTCCGTGCAAGGTTTTATAAAAAGGTGGTCGAAAGATTTTGACGACCCTTACGTAACGAAGGTGTTACATATTGTTGGTGAGAGCCTGAGCTGAGTAAGGGTCCATCACTTGGTCTCCCAATTACAATTACTACGTTGACATAATCGAGGCAATTCAAAAACAATTTCACCTATATGGAGTGGGATGGTATGGTAATAGGATATTACCTCGGTGTGAACATCGTTTACTTGCAATCAATTTACCCAATCCCGTGCAAAGAAGATTGAGCCTTGGAATAGCCTTTTTAATGAAACTTATTCAAGGGGATATTGCATCGCCATTCTTGTTCAGTGAGCGACATTCCAATGTTCCTTCAAGTGTTTCAAGGATTTTCTTTTCCCTTCGGTTGTATGCATTTTTTTTATTTATTCTCGATAGATGGTTCAAGCGATTATATCAAATCGCTGTTGCTTAACGTATACATCTGGACAGCTGCTTAAGATGTCCGAGGTCGATATTTGACACTCATAATTTTAATCATTGCATTTGAATTGCAAATAGATTGCTAATATTTTGTAAGCTTGTCGATACTTTATGAATTACTTAGTTCCCATCGGAATGTAAACTGGTCCTCTTTAGGGTGGGCCATTAAAAGTCTCTTATTAGACTAAGTTTTACATTTCACTTTATGAAGCAGCGTGATCTAGTGTTAATATGAATGTCGTTTAGGTGCAAATTAGTTCTCACTCAATGCGCTATTTAGTTCTCAAATATTATTTTAGATAAATTACATGTTTATATAATGAATTGAACGTCATCATCTACATTGAAATAAATTTCAAGACGAAGTATTGTCACTGTATTGTAGGTATTACACATTCGTTTTAGGTTTGGTAGAATTTTGCACATTTGTATATTATTATACATTTATATTTTTGGGTTCGTATAAAACTATTTTGATGCACCGCGGTACGCATTGACCGTGTTGAACCTACGTTGGTTGTATACCAGGATATGGGAACTTTGTGTCTTTTCCTTTTTTTTGCACATTTAAATACATACGTCCACAACTTACATTTACGTCGCGTTAAAAATTTAGCATATGTTTTCAATCAAGTCGAATCTATTTTTCAATGACAATACCTTTCTTCGCTGTAGGAAATGTGTGTTTTTTGGCTTCTTTGTAAGGCAAACTTTGAATAACTTCACTAAGGAGGCAATCAGAAATTCATCCACAAACGAATAAGAATCGTCTTAAAATAACATATGATGAAGGTGACAATAGTTTTTACATTTGCAAAAGTAAACACTTCAATCTTGTCGAACATTTTATTTACCTGTGTTCCGATTTTCTTTTTTAGCTTTTGATTTCATAAGGTGCCTCATAACTTTCCGTTATGAGGACCGCGACGCAGAATTTTGAAAACTTTTTTGTTTAATGTTTTGATGTGTTAAATGTGTAGCAGAAGCACGCAGTTTCAAACAGTGGGAACTAGCAGGAAGAATGAATGAAAAGGTGACATCACTTAACCAGCTTGAAATTTTATACCGATCAAGAATATGTATATCATATCTTCTCCGTTTTTCCCACTGTTACAAATTTTCCAATGCACACACAAAAATTGAAATAGTTAAAAAGTGAAACAACTTCGACAACAAAATCGAAAATCTCAAAAATATTTTTTACCGTCATATCAGTTTAATATATTGGATATGAAATCGGATCAAAAAATGCCCAACATTTATTTAATATGATCTTTATTTATTTATTTTGTGAAGATTCACATCAAGGGAAGTGCACGCATGCACCCAGCTATTAATTTTTACGATATTATGTTACTTATTACACACATATTGTGTTTGCATTATTTTATTCGTCTACGTGTGCGACATATTAATGATACGGAAGCGATTTCAATGTCAAGGTAATCTAAACTTGAATAGAAGAATGAATGTCTATGTCATTTGTACAAAACTCATTGAGTATTGCAAACGCATTTATGTAATAATTATGCATTTTTTGTTTTAAAGCTTATTGGATTATAAATTGGAGGTGAAAAGCAGTTAGGTCTAACAATTGAAATAAACGACAGCAGGAGTTTGAGTAAAATGTTTTAGTGAACATAATCTATATAACTACTTTTGGAGCAGTCAGATTTTATACAACCACTTCACTACATCTCAGTTGCATAGATGTATGAATATTTCTATATGGACATAAGCTTTTATTTAACCACTATAAGAAGCTAGAACAAGATTGGCATCAACTACACTGCATCAGAAGATCATGAACCTTTCATTGAATACTTTGCGCCAAATTTCTGCTATTTCTATTCTCTCTACATCTCTGTTTTCACTTGTGCCAGGTTTTCGGTCAAATCATATTACAACAATATTTATATCCTGCATCACTTGTAGTAAATATATAACAACATTGCAAGGATGTGTGCAATACCCAAAACAACTTGAGATGAGTCCATCTTTCGCTGTACCATTCATTTAAATTACTAATCTAATTTTAAATTATTACCCGGTATCATGATCATAAACTTTACTATCGATATTTCGAGATTGTACGAAATACCTTGATTGTAGTTTGGGTAGTGTGATGAGGTTTGGCACAAGGACAGAGTATGTATGGATCGGAGTCACAACCCAGCATAGCAAATTACGGTGCTATTGTGGACTCCAGCGGATCGCATGCTTAATGTGTTCGGTAATATAATAACACATTTTTAAAGGGAATTCAAAAGTTTACGATAGATGACGTACATTTCTTAGTTGCAAAAAGAATGCCAACATGAATCGAAACAAAATCTATAATTTCCGCACCACCATTGAAGTATTACACCGCACACGTTAGCATTCTATTCGTGCTTACACATTTTAATTCAGTAGATGTATTGTAAAAAGTAAATTATACTGCGCAAAAAATACATTATGTCTTTACTCTATGCATAATTCGAGTATTACCACTCATACACGCATATAGTCGACATAATCTAACTGAATTGTGGAAAATATAACGCGAAGTTACAATATATATTTGTGAAGAGTGAGAATGAAAAATTGATACACACATCAACAAAAAAAACATTCATCAGAAAAATCCATTGAATTCTTAGAATATTGAAAATTGTATTAAATTCGTGTAAAACGGGAATCTTTGTTTCTCTTTAACTCATGTTAAATCACATTTTGTGTAAAAAAATTTGGTGTAAAAAGAGAATTAGGTGCATATACGGAGCACATTTTACTATTCTAAGGCACTTACCCACTTGCGGTTGGTTTTCAGTAAGGTTCAACATTAATAATACATAACTAAAATTAATTAAATTAAATAGTAAGTAGCACTAGTGATGGTATACTAAGGTATAATATACACATGAACAAATAATTTAAAATTAATTGCATATGTGTATATTCTAAATTGTATTTTTATATCAAAAATTTTACTTAAGAAAAAAAAATTGCTATATTCTGCGCAGGTAAACTGTGATATTTTTCTTGTAATTCGCCGTAAACTTTATTACATAGGTTTGCGCGCTCAGGCGAGCAAAAACCTGCAGTTAATTCCATTCATTCAGTCGTTTTTTTCCTATATTTTTTTTGTTTTTTAAGATATCTCCTCATATTCCCATATACCCCCGCGGTTTTGTAATATTCGTCCGAAAAATTGCATTTGAAAGATTCACTTCCAATCCACTCTGTTTCTCTGTGGGTGCTGTTATCGATAATATACAGTTAAACAGATTTCTTTTGTGCTCTTTTCTGTTAAGGCAACTATTTATTTCGTTGAAGGCTTTGCCCCTGTTTAATTGAGTATATGCCACACAAAAATATATGCATCATCAAAAGCTTCGCCGACAGTTTCCTTCTTGAAGCAGATGTTCAAGTGGGTGCTACCTGCAAATAAGCTATCCTAGGTTTTTATCTTTTCTGAACTTTTGGAAGCTTTCTTTGAAGGTTTTAGTAAGCTCTCTTAAGCACGTATGACATTTTTCCCTTTCGCGGAAAATGTGTAAAATTCATTCAGTAATAATTGAAATGATACTTATTTGGTAGGCACATTTTTTCCTGTTTTTTGCCATGTTATATAATTTATGCGTTAAGCGCGTGTAAGCAAGTATAAAATATCTGCATTTTAATTTATTTCAATATATACTATGTTTCCTAGTATAATATATACTAGGTTTCCTTCAATGATTACTGTATCCCAATTGTTCTTGTCAATTGACGCTTCGCCATTGCTTATGGCGAATATATCTGAGATGTGTTACAATGTTCAAAAAACTGAATTCATGTCTTTGCATTTTTAATCTCTGGGAAGTGTCCCGCGTCGCCCTTTGCTAGCAAATGGGCTAAAACTTATTTGCTAAACAATTCACAAGAAAGCTTTCTGGAAAGTATTAGAAAAATATTTCCATACAGCTAAAACAGTAACAGATTTATCATATAAACGCTGAACTTTGCTGCTATCCATAAAACAACAAGTGATTCTGGAAAAGTAATAATATTGCAATATGACAATATTTGAATATTTTCGAAATTTTTAATGAAATTATATTTGTAGCGTTAGTAATTAAATAATGTAGCTAATCTTTCTGGACCATCCCAACAATTGACGTGCGGAGAATAGCTTCATTGATCCTGTAATACATATCTCGACTACCTACTTTCACGGGTTTACTCAGGTCGTTATTGCATAATTTCAAGTCACCCACTTCGAAAAATGAAATATTGTGAAGGCGACGGATTTTCCCCTTTTTAAAACGGGGTAGACCCAATAATCTAATATCCAAAAATAAATTATACGCGTGTGAATAAATATCTGTTCATTTTTCGGTAAACAGAAAGGTTAACCATACGAAAATTGCGGGAAGATATTGCATTTACAGGACTCTCCCATCACGAGCTTCTATTTCTCTCATCTTTCAGACAGAGTACGGATTCTGTGCGAAGAGAATAATTAATCTTTTGAGGATGTTCAGGAGGGCCGACCTTTTCAATCGTTGAATAAAAGCTGCTCGAACAGACAATGAGAAGAAGATTGCAACCACGGTTAAGCAGAAGATGTGATGTGCGTTGCATACAGCGAGAAGAGTAGCTAAAATAAAAAAGAAAGTAAAAATAAAATTTTTCGGCATTTACTCCAACAAATTCTTACAACGTTTCTTCGTTCTTAACAAAAACACTATTCGGCATCCTACAGATGTTAAATTCCACACCAATGAAGAACAAAATAGCGACCATTTTTTACAAATACTAGACATGAAAAAGAGGCTAAGACTTAGTAAAAGTCTTGAGCAAAACAGCTGAATCAGAACAACAGAATTTTGTCGAAACCAATTAAATTTTGGGGCGATATTACCTACATGTACCTACCTACTGTCATGTGAATCAGTGTCGTGTGTACTGTCCTTATAACAAAAAAAGGATTATTGATTGGAAATACAGTATACCATTTAATACGAGAATTATTCTTATCAAGCGTTAGGAAAAATGATCAACGTATCCTCAGTGTTTTCGGAACGATCTGCAATCCTTTTTTTTATTCTATCGACAGTCTTCCATAACATTTATTTCTTTTTGTTTATCTGATTATATTTTTTTATATTAGGATTACCAAATAAATAAGGTAAAAGAAATATATTGTAGCTTTAATAGCCTTGTATTACTCGAAATTATTATTGTGTAATGTTTTATTAACATTCACTAATAAAACAAAAAATTTAAAAAAATCTCGAAGAAAAACATTGAAATTTAGCAATTCGTTAATAACTACTAAGAAAGCCCACAAATTTTTCCATTTGCTCGTTGCACTAGGTTACCAAAACTGGGCACGGACATAAGAGCGCTTAAGAAATTTTTCAAAATGAAATGTGTGTATTCTACGGACTTTTGGGGTCTCTGTTATTTAGTTCTCTCCGCGCGTACCTTACTTTCTTTCGACTTTTATGCTCAATAAATTTTCTAAAAGAATTCTCTCACTATTTTCGTTAATAAAAAATTAACAAATACTTTCCTCTAAATTCACATTGATATCCTGACAGAAGTAAGGCAGGACGTTGAAGTATATTAAAGGTATCCATTTTTTTAGGCCAAAAATATGTGCTAAAGGTTTATTATCCGCTAACAGAAAAAATTAACGTTCGGCGTCAGAACATTTTTGCGTCCAATTAAATTCTTGCGCTTTAAAAAATTATACAAAGGGCTTAACAAGGTTGGAATATGTTGTATGAAGTCTATAAAAGTTTGTAATTCGCGAACATTGGTAAGATGCGGAATACTATTAGTTTCCATATTAATTCTATTAATTTTTTGAATTCTTTCATAACCCACTTTTGTTAATTACGTGGCCCAAATATTCCATCTTTTCAGAGAAAAATTAGAACTTTTATAATGTAATTCCAGCATTATTTAAAATGTCCAATACATTTTCGGGCCGTTGAATGTATAATTCGCTAATGGTGGCACTAATCCTACATCATCTAAAAAGACTATAACCCCTTCTGAAACAGTTCAAAGCACGTTCGTCGTTCTTTGGAAGACCACAAGCATTGAGGACAATTCATATACTAACCGCGTGTGTTTGGATATTTATTGATTAAATTTTTCTCAACCGACCCATTCATACTACAGTTGAATGTAAAAACCCGAATATCGAATGTTTTCAATAAATTTCTATCTAACAGATAGAAATCTCTTTTTAATAGCAATAAAGGAAAAGCTCTTTTGTTCTTGTACGAATTTGCCACGTCACATACAGCCACCGTCTGACTTTGACATCATATCAATACTTTTTAATTTATATCTATAAAATATAGCATTATAAAAACACACAGCAATAACATTATCTTCCGAATCTGTGTCCAGTTTCACGAATATAGGTTTACGAATTTTTATTTCGATCGGTTTACTTTTTACTCTCGACGTAATAAATTTTTTGCACTTTTTTGAATGCCCCCTTTGCCACATTTAATATATTTATAATTTCGAAACTTACACTTCTCGCTCTTGTGGTTAGCATACCCCTGTTAGCATGTCACACTGTACATTTTTGCCCTGGCTGCTGTGCTGTGCTACAGGGCTTTAACCATTTCCCCGGTCATTCCGTCAATGCCTGGAAACCTTTTCGATCTGACTTTCGAAATTGCATACTTAATTTTATTCTATTTATGGGGAGGAGGTACCACCCCAATATAGGAAAACATCGCGATGTCCTGCTCAGAGAAGAATGTGCCCATTCAGGCGTCCAGACACTCCTCCCAGGTGGATTGTACTCCCGAGTACCCTTGTCTCTGAGGGTTTTTTCCGCTTGATAATACGGTAGGTCTGACCCCAAGGGTCATCACGATTTCAGAAGACAAAAAACCTACACTCTCTCTTTACTCTTCATAAGCACGCGCAGTATTAGACCTTCTCGCCCGCTGGGACTGCCTTCTAAAGCGGGGCGTGGTCTGTTTTTCTCGGACAGACTACGTGTCCACCACTTAACCCCTCTTTGATTTGCCATGCGGAATCTCTCGAAGAGCGACTTGTTGACACTCCAGACCCATTCACTTATGTGGTCTACCTGTTCATCTAAAGGTTTCGTCTGCGGCGCCTCGGTGACCGTTTCTCGAATAAGGACCCCATAGGTGTCCCAATTTATCGCAGAAGTACGCCACTGTTTGCTGTCAACTGCGACGGACGCGGCCGGGGTATAGTTCAATACTACTTTAAAAGCATGGTGATCGCTAACACCCCACTCACCTTTCACCATCCATGAAAATTCAAACAAGCCCGTACCGTAAGCTCATTTAACACCTGGAAACTTCATTCAGACAACACTTCACCTCTTATGTGATTGCGTACGCCAGAAACTCGTTCTGGCATTTTGTTAAACCATAAGAGTGAGCAAGCGTTAGCAGCCATCCCCAGAATTAATGGGGTGCCACCAAAGAATTCACGTACCTAAGATGATGGCCCAGTTCTTGATTGAACTTACAATGAAGGCTTACACAAAGCAACCTTCCTTACACGCTTTTAACGAATACACAGACACCATGACTACTTGCCAGGACATGTGTGGCTGCCACATTTAGACCGTCCGTGTGGTATGTGTTGTTGGCACTCTCCTGGTCGCAAAAATGCAGATACCCACTCCAAACTAGTTAGAAACATTGGAAATTTCTGCACGCAGGTTGGTATTGAAAATGGACCAAACTGGTCAGAGCAAAAGCGCGCAATGGAGCGTAAACTAAATGCAAGTCAGTTTTTTTTAACAAAAATTTTTGAATTTTAACTCGTTACCAGGAAATTATTAAAGTTACAAGAGTGGGAGTTTCCATATTTGCTGTACGAGACACTTTACTTTCTGGGTCAAAAAATCGACCGTGTCCACGCAAAATTATGAGTAATTAAATTTAATTTTTTCACTTTTTTGAGATTTAATGCTTATTTATCATAAGACAAACAAGACAAAACGTTTAAAACTGTGTTGTACCTTCCTTAAATGTAGATATATTATCTGCCTAAAAATGGGTTAATTTTAAAATGAATATGGTCGACACGATGGTTAATTTTTTCTTAATAATACAAGTGATATGGGTATCAAATGAAAGAACTTTGAGAATAGAATTCCAAAAGCATAGTGGTGGGTAAGCGAGATTAGGCCCCCGCCGAATACAACTTTCTTACTTTCTTTGTTTTTTCTAATTTATTTAATTTACGTTAATTTTTCTTCTTTCTACTTTTTGCTAAATAATAAAAATCCAAAGAACCGTTTTAACATCTGAAAAATTTACCATGACTGTCAAAAACGACGCACGCTAAAATTTTAACACAATTAATTTATTCTTGACAACTCGTACGCCACAAGGCATAACGCAATCATTGTACTTAGCGTATAAAGTTTTAAGAGTGTTGCCTTATTCCACCTTGAAAGGACTGCTTCTTACATATTCTATGATTAGCTTTATAGAATTAAAAAGAGCCATAATAATTAAATTATTTATATCAGCTCATGTTTTCGTTTTTTAAGCGGTTTACGATCGCTTGTGTGACAGCCTTCAGCATTGGTCAATGACTATCCTTTTTTTTTCGGATCAAGCAGGCACAATAGCTGTTAAATACATTCTCTCATACTTCTCAAATTATGTGAAAACAAGTGAGCTCTGGTTTGACATTAGTATTCTTTGTTCTAAGTTAGTATTGATTGTTTAAAGTTTCATTTTTAAGAGAAAACAGCTGTAAATTGAAACTAAAATAAATTTCAAACAAAGTTGTTAATTTGCAAACAGCTGAGCCACAACAAAAGTTAAAACAAAACATTAACAAACAAAAGTTGCACACCAGAAAGTTGAGTTGACCGCGAAAACAAATCTGTAAAAAAATGAAATTTTTTCCTTTAAGATTTCTATAGAAGTTTTTTGAGTGGATATGTAAGTCGCATTCTTTACTGGCTTATTTCTTTTAATCTCAACAAACCAAAAAAGTTTGAAATTGTGCAAGGTACGTAATACGTTATTACATGCAAATAAATATTTGTTTTGTATTAATCAACTTAAAAATATTCGGAAGAATGCTTCGACACATCATTTTATTCCATTTGATGGAAGAAAAATCAAGTTAGCGACAGAGAATTGTTATGAGATGGAAAAGGGCTGTGCAGGATGCTTCGCGTCGCCTTACATCTCTTGGAAGTGTCTTCCATTATCGATCTGCTCCGGAAACAAATCATGTGTCAAGTGACGCCTTCCTTTCTTGGCCTTCACTTTGCCGGCTGCACCTAACAAAAAGGAAACAAATGTTAAACTTTTTAAATAATTAATCACATACCTGTACTTACTTGTGTTTCTTAGATGCACTCGCTGTATTGTCTTTAGACGATACATAAAAAAAAAAAATTGTACACAGTAAAAGCTTACTAATAGCCCTACTCTATTGATAAAGAGAAATGCAACACTATCGACAGATTTAATGAGAGCGCCAAGTTTCAATTATCTCTTATAACTTCCTCGATTGCTGCCTTTAAATTTCCTAACTGCAATTTCTTCCTCTTCGACAATCAATTCTACTTTAATTCAATACAAGAAATTTGTTATGTTTTAATGTACACTTATTTTGTATGATCACATAATTAGCTAAACTAAAACCAATAGCAACTTAAGCAAATGTTGACACCATTAAATTTTCATCTTGCAAATTTTTAAATGTGGCCACCGGTATGTAAGCTTTTATGTTTATAATTTGTTAGGCGAATCCTTATCATCTTTATGGCTTTCAGCTACACGCATGCGATCACGAAAAGTTGTATATCTATTGTTTTAAGAAATAGCACAATTGTTAGTTTCGTCAATTTCAACAATGCACTAAAAACTACTTGTTCACAGTTTTTTCACAAATATTCGTCCAATAGTTGGTTTGTTTGTTATTTTTCGGATTTTGACAGCCACTATTATATATAAACAAAAATTTCTCCCTTTTTTCTGCTTATTCATTTGGTTTTCATTGGCCGAGAACAAAAATTAACTTACAGATACGTGATTACTCCCCAGATTAGAAGAAACATGAATGATGTTCAGGAGAAATTAAAGGAGGAGAATAGTTCAAAGTCTGTTATATATCTATTTTATTTCCTTTTCAATTCAAGATATTCTGTATATTTCGCTCTAAGATAATGAAATAGCATCTCCCTTGTACAAATTAACAAAAATTAGTTTACAGCATAAATTTGTTAATATTAAATTAATTAACTCATATGCCAAGTAGTCATAATCAAATAAAAAAGTGTATGAAAGTAATCAAATAATTAGTAATTCAAACTCGATTCAAACATAAGTAATAGTAATGAAGCATAATTATAGTGTATAAAAATAGAGTACATCAAGAGCAACATTTCACCATAATATAAAATCTTACATCAAGTTTAATCGCTCGGACTATCTAAAAGCTAAGTGTTCCTGCTTTATTTTCATTTTCACTACGTGACTCTCCATGTTGAAAATATGCATTTGTTTTGGTTTTCAGCTGGATTATTTTGATTCTGATCCACGTTTCTATCTTGATATTGACGGTTAGCTCTGTCATCCTCCAATATTTAAGTCCTGCGCTTAGTGCAGGGTTTTAATACCTTTCCGGGTGGCGAATAAGAAAGTACTTTTTTAGACCCGATTCAATTGGTGGTAACTTACTAGTATTTCTTTTGTAATACGAGGAAGATTTTTAAAGTTGTTTTTCTATCTTTTGTAACGGTTGGAGCTGGGGATGTTTTATTCGTTTTTTTATAACTGATAATAATAATAAATGACACGCTTTATTTCCTCTGAAAGACGGCGTGAAATTACCTTCAGACCTGCGTTTCGGAATTAAATGATAAATGTCATGAATTGTTCTGCTAAGCAAATAGACGATTTTCAAATCTCCAGTTTTCATATTAGAAGTCTGATGAGCCAAATGTTCCAAGTAAATGTGCGTACACGTCTGTATATCTTAGAGCAACATGCCTGTGCATTCCAGGGCATCAAATTTATTATTTAAAATTTCCAAAAAAAAAAGAATTGCTCATAATCGTCAATAGTTTACATAAAAATTTGATAACCCATCACCAATTGAAGGGAATTGGAAAATGCCTTATATTTTAATAACCACATATAAGCATATTATATTATGTAAACCATAAGAGGCAATTTTAGACGCAACTACTTTTTTTTAATTTTTAGTTCTAACCTTACAACATTTAACTTAAATTTATTTAATATTTTTATTTAAAATTTGGTTCGAAAACTCAAAAAATATATTTTTTTTGTAACAAGAATTTTAATATATTCGCCGAAGAAGTTCTTTTTGTAATTTTCCGAATTGATTCTTTTATGTCACTTTTCTTTTATATTTAATTCAAGACTTTCCTCTTCGCACTCCTCTCAACTCCCCTCTCAACTTTCTTCAACACAAAACAAATCTCTGTTCTTTTTGCTCTGCTTTGTCCCTTTTCATTTTCTCTCTTCGGTTTGCTTTGATCTGACTCTCAGTGTTTGTGATTGCTTTATGAGTCACCAGAAAACACAGAGTCTCTAATTTTGATTTTTACAAATTCTGCGAGACTGTAAGTTTGATGTCGGTCCAACTGAATTATGTGAGTAACAAAATCAAAAAAGGAATTATGTGAGAGTAAGAATCTAAAAACGGAATTATGTGAGTAATACGAATCAATAACGGAATTATGAGAGAGTAAGAATCTATAAACGGAATTATGTGAGTAACAAAATCTAAAAACGGAATTATCTGAGGGTAAGAATCTAAAACCGGAATTATGTGAGAGCAAGAATCTAAAAACGGAATTATGTGAGAGTAAGAATCTAAAACCGGAATTATGTGAGAGTAAGAATCTAAAAACGGAATTATGTGAGTAATAAGAATCAAAAACGGAATTATGTGAGAGTAAGAATCTAAAAACGGAATTATGTGAGAGTAAGAATCTAAAACCGCAATTATGTGAGAGTAAGAAACTAAAAACGTAATTATGTGAGAGTAAGAATCTAAAAACGGAATTATGTGAGTAATAAAAATCTAAAAACGGAATTATGTGAGCAATAAAAGTCTATCAAATTTGATTTTTACATTGGGCATTATAAGAAGAAATAAAGATTAACAGAATTCCGTTATCGTACGAAATATTGATCCTTTGTGCAGAACAGAGGGAAAATAGCCGACAGACACACCTACACTTATATATACGCGAACGTTAGACGCTTATTTATAGTGGTTATATTGGTGTAGTGGTAGTCAATTTTGTTCGCTATTAGCAATTGGGGCGGACTTCGAAAATAACCGTTAGGCGTTGTTTTGCAATATAGTAGTGGGGTATAAAGATAAATGTGGTTTTTATAAGTAATTTTTTTGCCTGACTTCGTCTCTGCGCATACCATTGTATCTGAGGAAATAGGGATAAATTATTAATTATTAATGAATTAAATAGTAGCACATTGTGCGGAATTAAGGTATTTGGAGTGTCTGCAAAAATAATCTTTGGTAATAGTTTATATGCCAGAATAAGCAGGATTTAATCATTCAATTTTAATAAATTTGAAGTAATAATCAATTACAAGTGTATACTGTCTGTTCCTGAATTCCAATATATCGCAATGTATATCATGTACAACGATTTCTTGTTTTATGTTCGAACTTTTGAACGTGGCACACAATTCGAAACTTGATACGATATTTCCAATCTCCGTTGGTATATGTCGCCAAAAGGCTATCTACCATACAAGACATTTTGCGTCACTGGATGCTTGTATGACCTTCGTTCGACAATTGTAACATTCTATGTCGTAACCTTTTTGAAATCATTATTTGTGTATTTTATAATATAAAAGTATTATGAATTGAAAAATCGTCTCTGAAAGTACAATAAGGTACAGATCGTTTATAGTTTCGCCTTTTATTTTATTCAATTTATGGGAAACAACAGGTATTCGTAACACAATTAGGTTACAATGGAGAGCGTCAGTATCAAAATTTGTTATATATTTTCTTTAAGAGGGAATCTAGCGATTCTATTAACTATAAATATGTATATACCAGACTTATATACAACATACAAATTATGCAGCATGCAAACATGCAGCATTATAAGCGGAACCCAAATCTTTGCAATAAAAGACATATTTGACGGTGGTTTCTTTGAACTTCTTCTTTCGTTAAAGGTACAGAAGCATGCGGCATTAAGTTGCCTTCACGCACAATAGTGGAAGAATGAAAATATCAATGCTTTACCAATTGTTGGTAAATTTCCCTACTAAAATGTTAAAAGTTTTGTGTTTGTTTGTGATATACTGTCCACATTCAAATTGCTTGACAAAATATTAATCCAGTATCCATCTGAAGTGCATTCACCTCCCTATTAATGCCAAAGCTTAATTCAACATTCCAATCGAATTTACATTTTAATGTTTTTCATGTCTTTATTGGAAACGGTGAAAAAACCGTAGCCGTTGGGCGACTAATTTAATATATGTATTTTTTAAACACATTTTGCGAAATATTCCGTTTTTTGGAAAACAAAACATTTTGCATTAGCAGCAGGTCAAGAAATCTCATAAATTTGGTCACATCGAATGTATATAGAAGATTCAATCCTTATTTCGTACTGTTACAAAAAGTTTTCGACGGAGTGACTTCACTGAAGGACTAATTTCAACTTGTCGAGCATTTTCTTTGCCGAAATAACACATCTGGCATTATTTTGTGACTTTTCCACATATAGTATGTCTCTTAATATTTTTTCCTTTATAAGTCCTTCTTTTAATTCACTAAATTCACAGATTATACTCAAACTTTTTAAACTTGTATTGTCAATTGACTTGTTATAGCTGCTTGCCTTTTGGTGCAAAAAATACGTTTCCCCATAGCTTCGTTAAGTGTATTTATAAAATACATCATACTTTCATATTTTATTGATTCGATGCCTCTATTAAAGACATTCAAAATATCCGAACAGGCAGAACACAGCAACAAAGCAACTTACGTTTTCTCACTTTGCTCTTGTAATTGAATACTCGCATGAAACTTTCAAAATGTATTTACCACGATTTCCATGCGGCTCCTAAATTGTTCTACTTTATATTATATCCGACATAAGTCTTCAATTGATTTCAGTGTTTTATTAATAATTTTATTAGAATTCCGTTACGTACCTGACACCATGTTATGTATTTATTTTATTAGTGTTTCGATTGAAAGTACTCCACATAATTATTGTGTTATCTATAGATTGTTAATCGAATGATTACTATATGCTTTAACATATTAGTATGACTAGGTCGTTAGCGTATATTAAGATAAGGGATGATTTCATAGCGAAAGGGAGACTATTAATGCAACGACTTTACACTACAAAATAAGCTTTTAGATTAGTGGCAGGACATTCATCAGATAAAAAAATATAAGTTAAAAAACACGTTTAAGGATCTATCACGAAAATAGGAGATTAATCTTCTAACTAAGTTTGAAGAAAAGATTATAATAAGTCCCATATAATTGGTGTGCTATTCTTCACAGGCCGTAATCAAATCGATGTAAAAAACATTCATTTGTGCGCCTTTACAGAGGACTTTAAAAATACGGATAAATTAACGACAATTGCATTTGTGGGCTGAATTTGTAGAATTCGCAAAACAACAACATGGAACTTAATTTTTGATTTTTGTTATTATTTCAGATTAGAAACATACTGTAACTTAAAATTTTATGCTGCTATTGATCTATAATTTTACACAAATATTTTCTGGGGCCAAAAATTCATTGTAACGTTGGTCTCGATTAATTAACTCTCAATATGCATGTTTTATTCGAGTGATAAGAGTATACTAATTTCTTTGGAAATCAGTTATCACCTAATACATTGTTGCGTAATTTAAGAGTTTACAATTTTTTTATTCATCTCAAGTATTTCTAATATTAGGTTCTTATCACTGGAGGATTAGCTTTAGATCTATTTTCTATTTATTTTGACAAAACTTTTTAAACCAACTACAATAAATCTTTTATTTTCAGGGCTCTTTGGGCATATATAAAACTGCTTCTCTTAACCAGAAAGCTCGACAAGAAAAATTTGACAATTGCTGATATTTTTCAAAAAAATACTGCTAAACATCCCGATAAAATTGCGATTGTTAGTGAAACGCAAACTTGGACGTTTCGGAATTTGAACGAGTTTTCCAACCAAGTAGCTAATGTTTTTCTGACTCACGGATATAAGAAAAGCGATGTTGTCGGCGTGATGCTGGGGAATTGTCCAGAATATGTTGGAATATGGTTAGGATTATCGAAAATTGGGGTAATTACAGCCCTAATTAACACGAATCTACGCGGACAATCATTGTTGCACAGCATTGCCGTAGCTAAATGTACGGCCATAATTTACGGGGAAACTTTTGCTCAAGTTGTCGACGATATCTCAAAGAAAATCCCTTCAAATATAGCTTTTTACCAAATTAACGATGATTTAAATACACCGGTGAAAAGCCCTTCAACAAATTTAACGTCACTACTTAAAACTGCCGGTACAGAACAAATATCTGCTCCTGTGGAACATAGTTTGCACCATGATAAATTATTATACATCTATACTTCAGGCACCACAGGACTGCCAAAAGCTGCTGTCATCTCTCATTCACGGTACGCTTTTTCTTTAAATCTCTTATATTAGATGGATAATTTTGCAGAAATTTTGAAGAAAAAATTCAGGCGAATCTTTAATATAATATTTATCGCGTTGAAATTACTATTTAAGACTTAGTATAAATGCTTTGTGAGATTTTTGTAAGATCAACTATTCGGGCTTGTGATCTTAGACTTGGTTGCGCGGATGTAAGCATCAGTCAGAACCACTTAAGGTAGAATTATTCCCCTAATCCGTTTAAGCGTATTTGTTAGTCTGCCTGTGTAATGTGTGTACGTGTAAAATGTGTGTCTGATTATCCTGCAAGATTTCTACCTTTTTTTATTTATTTATTTATTTATTTATCTATTCTACTTATACAGAAACTCAACTAAAAACAAATGACAGTCGAGTTCAAATGACTCTTAAAGTAAATCTTAAAATAATTATTATTGAAACTTAGTATAAGTATAATAAAACAAATAAGAAGAAAAAAGGAAAAAAAAAGGAAAAAGAAAAAAAGCATGTACACAATTAGCACAGAGCCACAACCACAACCGGTACAGGACCAAATTGCAAATGAACCCCTAAGCCATCGCAAACATGCATAAGCTTGGCAACCGATAATATTTATCAACAATTCATTTTGGAGTCATAATGACCATTTAGGGTTAAAAGCTAGTTTAAGTACGACATTGGCAAACCTCGTGCATTAAGCAATGTTGCTTTAATGGACTTTAAAGATTCCGATAATAAGAATAGATGATAGACGTCATTTAGATTCTTACAAGCAACGACTAAGCTTAACCAAGGTAAAGTGCCTAGAGAAGCGGTTAGGGACATTAAAACTTATTTCTCCAAGTAATGACGGCGAGTCAATAACACCATTTATTACTTTGATTACGAAGCAAACGCCAAGAACAAATCTACGTTTCTCAAGCGACGGTAAGGACAACAGGAGCCACCTATTTTCATAGGGGAGAACAGAAGCAGACGGATCCCAACCCAAATTCCCAAGGGCGAATAGCAAAAATTGCTTTTGAATAGAATCAATTGAATCTACATAGCACCTATATGAAGGAGACCACACAACAGAAGAATACTCAAGTATAGGTCTAACCAAACACATGTATAGTCTTTTGGTAATATCATCAAGCTCTTTGGACCACCTCTTAATAAAACCAAGCGCGGACCTAGCATTGCTTAACGAGAACTCGACGTGTAAGTTAAAACGTAACCTATGGTCAAAGAGAACGCCTAAATCTGTGAACGACTCGACGTCCTCCAACTTGCGTGAATCTGTGAAATAGTAGGTAATGAATGACGACTTCCTTCTTGAGAAAGAAAGCTTCTTACATTTATTTAGGTTTAGTGTCATATAATTCGACGAACACCATGCCACCAAATTATTCAGGTCAGTTTGAAATAGGTTTGACTGCGATTCTAAGGAAAAAGAAAAAAACAGTTTCACATTATCAGTATACATTAAGATCTGGCTGGATTTAATCATCGAACGCAAGTCATTAATGTATAGATTAAATAAATAAAATGAGTCCTAAGTGGCTACCTTGAGGTACGCCTGACGTAACGGGGAATTCATGTGAGGTGGTGAAGTTAAACAAAACCCTGAGTGACCTATTATGCAGATAAGAGCTTATCCATTTCAGTAAATGGGAAGGGAAGCCAGCGGCTTGAAGTTTAAATATAAGTAATTTGTGGTTAACCAAATCAAACGCTTTGCTAAAATCGGTGTATATGACGTCAGTGCAAGACCCATTGGAAAATGCCTTGAAAACCTGGCAAGTAAACTCTAAAAGATTAGTGACCGTAGAACTTCCTTTTCGGAAGCCATGTTGGAGTGGAGAAATATACGATTTGATGGCAAAGGCCAGATGCTGAGTTATAATTCTCTCGAATAGTTTAGGTAAAACACTTAGCTGGACAATGCCTCTATAGCTCTCCACGAGTTGTCCTCTCCCACTTTTGTGAATAGGAATAAGAAAACTACTCTTCCAACACAAAGAGAAAACACCTAAGTTCAAGGACTGATTAAATATTTTTGAGATAACACCACAAAGCTCGATAGCACAAGATTTAAGTACGCATGATGGAATTCCATTAGGTTCAGGCACACAACTGTATTTTATGGAACTCAACCCTTTAAAAACGTCATCTTCAGAAATAAACGAATTAGGTATTGAAACCAAGTTAGTTATAGGATATGGGTAATTTACTGATAAATCGAAACTAGCAGTCGAAAAGTTTCGTCGGAAGTACTCAGCAAACAGATTTGAGATTTCAAAATCATGCGAGGAATCAGAGCCATTAAAAGAAACATGCGAGGGATGTGCGGAAATTTTTCTTTTTTTTAACAAATTTAAAAAAGTATTTCGGATTAGCAAATAGAGAGGATTTAATGAACTGAGAGTATCTGCAGTAATATTGGTGGTTGAGGGAGTTAAATCTATGCCTTACGGCTGAGTAAGCGAAATAGTCTAAAGAAGAGCCACTTTTCGAAAATTTCTTGAAAAGCTTGTTTTACCTATTCTTATAATATCTAATTGTCTTGTTAGACCAAGGGGGACACCTGCTTGGAGGACAGCACTGCTTAATCGGAACAGATGCAGCAATAGCTAGATTTAATGTATTGTAGAACGATGACAATAAGGTTTCTATACTTCCGGTTGAGAAATTAAGCCTCATACGTGAAAGATGATATTTTAGCAACACAATATTGATTTTATGAAAATCATAATATTTGCTTTAAAAGGTTGGATTTGGGATATTAAGGCAGTTCAACGAACCATCATATTTGTGATGAAAGCAAATGCACATTGCTGGATGATAAGGATTCTCAGGTAAACTAAAAGGTGGACAACGATTTACACTAATCCCAGGAAAATTGACAAAGCAGAGATCAAGCAGTCTACCATTACCATTAGTAGTACGGTTATATCGAACTAAATTGTGGTCAAATAATTCGTTGAAGAACACAACAGCTCTATCAGATGTTGAAGTAGGAATCAAACAGCCAGAATTATCACTGTTACACCAAGTGACTTGAGGCAGGTTGAAATCTCCCAACACAACGACCAAATCGGTGGGTCTAGACTGCTTGGCAACTTCACAAATGAGGGCAGCCTGTTTCTTATATATGGAGATATCAGAATTTGGGGGAATATAGAGCAGGTAATAAATAGCTGTTTATTAGGCATTTTCGCTCGAATGGCGATAAATTCAACATCAGGAGAAGTAGGAAATTCTATTGAATTAGACGGGATTGACACAGATATGGCAATTAATACACCGTCACCAATGCGATTCATTCGATCATTTCTGAAAACCTGGAAAGAATTATGGAAAAGTTCCGACGAATGTATATCAGGTTTTAACCAAGTTTTAGTGAAGGCCAAACAGAAAAACTCAGTGCTTACTGAATTTAAAAAAGTAGAAATTAGGCCCCTAACATTTTGATAAATGAGATATAATGGGCCTGAAGAAACATTTAGTTTTTTGAAGGCGACAGGACTACAGCTTTGGTATTATGGGGTCGATCTTGAGGAATAAATTCCTTAATTAAGGATCCTACTGGCCACACTGGTTTATTTAGCGACATCTCACTGTTTTTAGTCGGAACTAGTATTTTAAAAGAAGATATTGCTCTAGATTGAGAAGGGGACAATTTGAAGATGCTAACGCGCTTTAAGTTGACTGATGGGACTTTCGCTGCCAGATAGTTTTTTATGTTATCCACCGAGGAACTGCCGTCAAGCAAATGTCATTACTACTAGGAACAGTAGGGTATACGACTGGGGCGTTATGAAATAGAAAGAATATTGAGGGGGTTACCACACTTACACGAGTAGCTTGAGCGACCTGCCTAGCTTGGTGACCGGCGTTCATACTCGAAGAGCCAGGGGGGAAAGAAGATTTACTTTGCTCTTTATTTTTTTTAGGCGATGTCGCCTGATTAGAATGAACGACGGCGCTGGGAGGCGATACCCTTGCCACTTCAGCATAACTTAAAGCAGAAAGACTTGCCGGCTTGTTTGTAACTATTTTGTTACGGACCGACTCAGCAGTATCGGAAACGCTGACTTTCTTTGTAGAGTTAGAGGGACCAGCGAATCAAGTTTAGAGAGGACCAGAGGTGATGTCCCACAAGCTACGCTTCGAGTTGCTATTTTGCTAGCCTGGGAAGAAGATGGGTGCTCAATAAAGCGACACTCATCAAACCTAGACTTAATTACCTCAAACTTTTCTCACAAGGAGCCGAAATTTTTACTCAATTCAGAGAAAGAATTTCTCGTCTCCGTGAACAGTTTGTAGATATCAATGTCCCGCTGCCTACAGTCAGGACATGACCATCGTAAGCCTTTGGAAGGGTCGACGGCTGCGTCTGAAGCAGGGCCGATAATGCCGGCGCACTTTGCATGGCCAAAGCGATCGCAAAGCCAACACGAAACGAATCTATCAGATTCCAGGCCAGTTTTTGCACGACATGATGTATAAAGACATTCCATGTCAAGTCAAAAAGATAGAAATGGATTATGAGAAGAAAAAAGAAAAGAGCAAAATCAGAAGGTTCACAACACTCAAATTATCTAACAATTTAAGAAAATTTTTTCGTTACATTGACACTGCAACAAGAGAGCAAAAGAATAAGAGAAATCAAAACCAACTTGCGAAGACTATTGGTCTCTCTAAAAAAGAGAGAAAACAAAATCACAAGAATTACCTGTTAAATTAGACGAAAATTTCACACTACTCAAGCAACGATAAACAAAGGACAAGAGAAAAGCTGTAATAGCACCAAAAAAAACCAAAGAGACCTATTGAGAAGAGCAGAAATGCTGAAACGCAAGAACCAAAATGAAAATTAACAAAATATTAATATAATTTTAATATAATTGTAATTCTCACACCCTTTACATTTTTATGCCTTTACAAATAATTAGGCTTCAAACGCGTAAAAAGAAATAAAGCAATAAGAAATTGAAAACGATGCAAGAACTCTTTACACAAGAATAAAAGGATACGATCACGCCGCGATCAGTTCTTTAGTATCGGCTTATGTCTTAATATGTTTTTGTTCATATTGTGACATTTATTTTATGGTTTGTGCATCCTAATCGGGTACATGTTTAACTGAGAAATTTTCTCGGAGTTTCCGTTGAATTGGTAGAAAATTCTTTGGAATTTCTGTTAAATAAGAAATTTTCTTGGAATTTCTGTTAAATGAAAAATTTTCGCGGCACTTCTGTTAAATGAGAATTTGAGAATTATTCAGTTCGAATAAAATAATGCTTGCATGCAAGTAATAAATAAATAATAAAATAGAGGCACATGTACACACGCCACATAAATAGGCAAACGTACTTACATTGATTCAGAAAATGATTCTCAATTGATCGATTCTTCTGAACGTTGCATATAGGCGCATAAACTTAATACATGCTTACTACAAATAATGTAGCCTGTCACCACCGTAGAATCATAAAATCTATTATGATTTTTATTTCATTTTTTACTGCCGTACAACTTAAGAACGAAATTGACGTTTGTATTCAAGTCCAAAGAAAAATTAGATACAATATATTAATAAAAATGTTCAATGTAGACGCTCATCCGGCTACACGACTTTACTACATAGTCTTTTTGTTTTTCAGTCACGTTTATTTGTTCATTTTCTTGTAATTATGACTTTTATAAATATTGCTCTACATATAATATATTTTTTACATTCTACCTTGGGCTCCCCTAGATGATATTTTCCTTAAAGGTTTTTCCACGGCTTCATATAATCAACACAGATAATGTTTGACGTGGGCTTGCAAAGTCTGCGATTTTCGCTACATTGTAACAATAATTGTTTTATTTTGTTAATTCAATATGGCCAGAAACGCTTCGCCAGCTTTTTTCTGTGAGAATTTATGTCCGTTTTATGGCTACGAATTCTACGACGTATTATGTTTCACTCAATGAAACAGTCTCCAAACATTTTTAATGCGTTGTTCTTTTTGCGCTGTTGTTTTCTTGCTGCAGTTTTCCTTCAAACGATTGCAATTCCGTCATAGCATTTCTGTGGTGTATTCGTAAAATTGATTCATTAACAAGTACCAGTTGCATTAATTTCTATTCGATTTATAACAAGCGTCATTTCTCTTTTAATCAAATGCGTGCGTAGTTTTGCTAATTCTGCCTAGCCTTGAAGGAATTTTGCAAGAAACCTGTTAGGCTTAAGAATGCTTGCACATCTTTAGGCACTGGAAACTTTTGAATTTAATCCAACCTTGTCTTTTCCTCGCATTATTTTCCTATTTTCAAATTTTCCTAAACAATCTATTTTAGTTTCTATGAAGTACCATTTCTCACTTTATTTTCACGTCTGAACGTGCTGAAATTTCAGCATTAAATTATTGTTAATTAACTTTTAAAAAATATGGTATCTATCAGCGTTCCTTTCTCGAATTTAAATAGCCAATTCATTTTACAATGCATTAACATTAGTACACATCATTTTATCATGATTCGTGATTACGACTGTCTTTGTACAATGTCAAGGTTGGCCTTAGATCGTTCCTTTTTGACTATTACTAAATTAAACGTTCACTTTATGTAATGGGAAATATACTTCCTAAACATACCAATATTTATAAATGATAAACGTCAAAAGATTTGATTTAATGTTATCTTTTTCATTTTTAGATATATTTTCATTGCGGCTGGGATTCACTACACATTGGGCTTCAAACAAAACGATATATTTTATACCCCGTTGCCCCTATATCACACAGCTGGTGGGATAATGAGTATGGGGCAAGCTTTGCTATTTGGGTGCACAGTTGCCATACGTAGAAAGTTTTCTGCGTCTGGCTATTTTGTGGATTGCTTTAAATACAATGCTACGGTGAGTATCTACGTGTATGTGGATTGATATTGTTCAACCAAAAGTGAGAAGGTCGCATTTTAAGTTATCCATGCGATCATCCAGCTGCTTAAACCACGAGTTTTCAGGACTAGCGTTTGCTGAGACTTGGTTGAAGCTTCAAACGCACACCTTTGAGCTCTATATTGCTGGCGTCCACTTGTTTACAAATGACATATTAAATAAGGTTGGCGGTGATGTTGTAATAGCTCTGTTAACTTTGCAATTTTCTCATCTGTATCAAGCTCTTACCCCAGTGTGGAAAGCTCACATCTAGATCTTCGTTCGGTTACTTTAGGCGAATTGTGGGCAGAACAAACTTGATCAATTCAGCCGAGGCTGTTATTCCAGATGCTTGCAGAAGATGAAATCAATTCCCTGAAGTAACCCATGGAGATGGTGTAGATTCGCCATTCGCCTATTCGATCATAAACTTCGATGAAATTTACATATTTAACAATCTTTGAAGAAAGTTAAGATCGGTGCAAGGCTTTGTTGAACGCGGGTCGACAGAATTCGACGATTCATATGTAACGCAAATTTGTCTCGGTTGGATACCTCAGTTCTTATCGTTGCCATGTTAATTCAATTGAACCTCTGCGTTTTGCGTTAACAAATTTAGGGAATCCACATGTCCTTCTGCTACCGTACGAAAAAAAAGGTTGCGATTTACAGCTGTACATTCATTTGGGAAACGCAAAGTTAACCTCGGGCATCACCTTCATGGTCAAGTCGATAAAGGGTGTCATTGAATCGTCCGTTTGATTAAATGAGATCAACTTGAATATTCCTATTCACTCGTCAATGAATTTTCTTTTTATAAACCTTAGCCAATTACGAGCTTTGTAATCCACTTGGTATTCTCTGTAAAAATCGAAATTATGTTTATAACCTAATCTTGTAATCCGATCTCATCGTTCCATTAAAGCCACTTTTTTCACGACCAGTGTAGTGCCGACGTTATATTTAAATGTTTTGATGTTTTTATTATCAAGCTACGCCCCGTCAACGTACTAAATAATGTTAAATTTTTGCTAAATTTTTGTGTGGTTGCGCTAGATGAGTATCTTATCTTTATATGTATGTATTAATTCCGTAGTTCTAAAGTTTCTTTTATTTATATGGGGTCGATTTCCATTTCTACTAAGATTTTATGGCTTTAGTTGTAAGCTTTTACTACTACTAAATATACGTTTATTTTTCAGGTTGGTCAGTACATAGGGGAAATGGCTCGATATATTTTAGCAACACCACTTTCAGAAAATGACCGCAAACATAAAGTGCGTATGGTATTTGGTAACGGACTACGTCCTCAAATTTGGCCGCGCTTTACCGAAAGATTTAACATAACTAAGGTAGGTGAATTCTACGGAGCAACCGAAGGCAATGCAAACATTATGAACCACGACAACACAGTCGGAGCCATTGGATTTGTGTCGCGCATCTTGCCTCATATATATCCTATTTCGATTATAAGAGCGGATCCGGACACTGGCGAACCGATACGTGGTCCCAACGGCTTGTGTCAATTGTGCAAACCTCAAGAACCAGGTGTTTTCATTGGAAAAATTGTACCAGGCAATCCCGCAAGAGAATTCCTAGGCTACGTTGATGAAAATGCTTCAGCTAAAAAAGTGGTTTGCGACGTCTTTAAAAAAGGCGACATGGCATTTATTTCCGGCGATTTGCTTGTATCCGACGAAAAAGGTTACCTTTACTTCATAGATCGTACCGGTGATACATTCCGTTGGAAAGGAGAGAATGTTTCCACAGGGGAAGTTGAATCTCAATTAAGCACTCTAGTTGGCTATAGGGATACAATTGTATACGGAGTTACCATTCCAAATACAGAAGGTAGAGCTGGTATGGCTGCTATTTACGATCCAGAACGACAAGTAGACTTGGATAGTTTCACGATAGAATTAAAAAAAGTATTACCTGTCTATGCAAGACCACAGTTTCTTCGTTTTCTCACTAAGATTGACTTGACCGGAACATTTAAATTGCGAAAAATTGATCTGCAAAAAGAAGGTTATGATCCGAATATCATTAATGATCCTTTATATTATCAAACATGTACAGGCAAATACGAGCCAATCAGCAAAGAAATCTACGGCATGATCTGTCGTAATGAACTAAAATTCTAAAATGGACGAAAATGGTCGTTCTAAAGTTGTCAGTCATTAACTCTATCTATTGAATAAGAGTGAATCAAAACTTCACATATTAGGTTCTTGTAGGCAGATGGTTTTTTTAATAACTCGGTATATCATAGATCAGTGTTATTTAGTTATTTATAACTTACCTTCAGAAAACTTGCCAAATATATAAAATTTGGTTTTGGACCGCTTATATTTAGTTTATATAGTTTATACTATGCCAGGCTTAATATACTTATTTTCTAAACAAATTAATTTCAGAGGCCACTAAGGTGTTGCTTTCAAGTTTTTACTCTGTTTTTATGCGCATGTACCCTAAAATTAAATGTTCAAAAGCAAACAAAAACTATCTTTTGAAAATGGAATAAGCAAAATTCAATATTTACCGAAAGCCAAACTCTCCTATCTTTGTTAATGCTCGATATTCTAATAAGTAGTTTTTGATATACAAATATAAAAGATGGGGTACAAGTTAAAAATTATTTCTTTTTTTGTCATACTTAAGATTTCATCGTTATCGGATTTATTTATTTCATTTATTTTGTGAGAACCTTTCGCTTCGTTTATCGGTGAAAGTTGGATTTTGAAAGACGCATTTTTATTATTTGTTTATCGTTACTTTATGAGATAATTTTTAGGCGAAAAAGACTTTGTTAGAAGAATGAAAGTTGTTGAAATGAACGTAGTTAAAACTTCACAAATACTTTCGTCATATGTGCTACAAATGTTTACCTTTCACATTCTCAAAATTTCCAACACAATTTGCTGTATGTGTGTGTAAATCTTTATCTATATATCGGGATTATTTTTGGAGATCCTTACGTTTAGCTTGTAAATTATCAAAGAAAACTTATTAAAATATTTTTCCCTTTCCACGTAGTTTTATCTGCCAAAAATTTTATAACCACAAAAAAAGCACAAGCAAACAAATATATATACAAAATATTGAGCTTCAAAAATTTTTATACGCACCTAATGATTGATGTCGTCGCTTGTCATAAAAAGGCCACCATTATGTCTTCGCAAAGAACATAAAGACGGACATAAGCATCAACAGCATTGACTGAAATTGACTTTTTATGGAGTAGAAACGCGTTTGGGATATGCTATTTGTGCTAATGTTATTTTCAATAAACTTTGTTCCTGTATATATGCTTAAATTTAAAACTATTTATAAATGTAAATAAATGAGAATGACGTGAAAAGTTTCCGAAGATTTTATTTATTTATTTAATTAATTAAATACCGCTACAGACCAAGTCATTAGCCGAATGTATTTATAATTTGATATAGAGAATTTATAATGTAATATAAAGAAAAAATAACTAAAAATAAGCATGAGATCAACATATAATATACAACAAAATTAAGCCTTAAATTAAGATATATATTGATGATTTATATTGATATATATTGATGAATAAATATGAGCTTATTTATACATTATTAATAGTAACAAATGCGAAAAAATTAAATATAAAGGAATATTTTGATTCAGTTTACCTATGTCTATACAAGACTCAAAGATGTTACGTAATATAACGCTTTTCACCTTATTAACGGGCAAAACGGACAGAAAAGTGGTAATGATCCTTCAACATTTTACATATTAACCAAAACGGACTGAACAACTCATAATTGGTACGCCATGGTGGTAACTGCAACAGCGCAAAACGTCTTGAGATCTTACTAGACATGTTAATATCAATAAGTTCTAATGAAGCCAACAAATAAACATCACCTTTTATTAGCTTAAAGAGGAAGGTTACATCCAACATTTCACGCCTTCTTCTAGGGTTGGCAAATCAATGATTTATTCTTATACGGTGGAAGAAATAGGGCAGGATCCAGAGATCAATATGTCAGTTATAACTAGGAAGCCAAACTACCGACGAGTATTCAACAGTTGATCTAACTAAACAAGTATACAAGCACTTCGTTACGTATGGGTTTTAAACTCTTTAGACCGTCTTTTTATAAACCCTAAAAGGGATCCAGCTTCATTAGCTAACTCTTCAATATGACTGTCAAACTTAAGTTTTGAATCAAAAACAACTGATAAATCTTTGTAATTGCAAACATTTTCCAGGATGTGATTGACAATACGATAATAAGAAGATATGTTATTGTGCCATGTAAAGGAAATTTTCTTAAATTTGTTTGTATTCATCACCATACCATCGGTGGTACACCATGAGCACAGGTTCCCAACATCAGACTGAGGAGACTTAGTACCATGTATTGAGTCAAAGGAGAGGGAGAGTTTAACTTCGTCTGCAAACATCATTCATAGATAAAATAAATAAAAGCGGGCCAAAATGACCGACCTGCGGAACGCCAATTACTCTGGATTGACAAGAATTCAGCACCACCCATTGGATACGATCAGAGAGAAGTCAAAATCTCTGTGTGGTTTAAAAAGTTTTTTTTTGAGCAAAAAGATTACCTAAAACTACATTTGCATTTTTCTCGGAAGTACATTTTTCGTATCCGAAGCAATTGACTCTACATGTCGGTAGTAAGTATAGCCGTGTTGACTTAAATAAAAAAAGAAAACTTGCCTAAAACCGACGCAATTTCCTTTTCAATTAATGTTTCCAAAATGTCGGATTTATGTAATAAATACAGAGGTTGTGAAATAAGTCTTTCAAGTTTGAAAAGTAGCCGACAATGCCAAACTATATAAAGGGTCGTTTCCACATCTAGGAATAGCGCACCGGAATATTTCTTCTGTGTGGAATTCCGCAGAGGTTATTAAACTGAAAAGCTTCTTTTAGATAACGAGTAATTCGGCTTTCTCCATATTATTCCTGCACTAATTTTCGGAACTGTCTCCTGAAGAAAAACTTCACGCAATCCGTCTTCAAAATGTTCGGTAGCAACCCATCAGTAATGTTCATAAAACATGACTAAGTTAATCTTAATTAAAATATTTTTAACTTGTTCGTTTCTTACCTCAGCTAGAAGTAAAAGCAAGATCCTTTGTCGCTTTACTTAAATTCGTTTTATATAGAGGATTTCTACTGTTTCGCCATTGTTTTCTTAATCTCTTCTTGTTGCTGATTAAGGCTAACGTAATCATTGCGATATCTAGGGTTATCAAAATCTCTGGAAGCTGATATAAAATCGGCGTGGGAAATAAGATTTGTAAAAGCTTCTGCCGCACCATAAATTCCAGCAGAGCTCCACAAACTTATAACATATATTCTTATCGATCTTGTCTCTATAAGTTTTAATATCAGTTTTACGGTTGATGACATTGTATTTTACGGAGAGGTTGTGAAAAATTGGGTTGATGTTGATAACCAATGAATAGTGATCAAAATTAATGTCATCATTCTCATAAATACCAAGTAAATTTGTAGAGCTCCCTTTCTTTCGGATTCACTTATGTAGATCCCCACCATTGATGTTCTGCATTAAAGTCATCTCCAATTTAGAAGTCATTTTGTATGTTTAGAGCTAAAAAACTCATAACTGAAAACTCGCTAGCAATCTACCAAACCGTCTTTCACTCTACTGCCTTCATAGGATTTCTGTTTATCTCTCTCTCTCTCTCTCTCTCTTTCTCAAACATGATGTACTTATTGCTTCACACCATAATGGACTACCAATGGTGGCGTACATCTTGCTAGTTCTGCCAAAGTCTGATTAGCGCTTTTGACGGAACGGTTTGAAAATATAAATACTTACGCCTACTGTCGCTGCGCATTATTTTTTTTCTAAGTCCGCTTGGCCTAACTTTTGAAGCTTTTAACCTTTATAATTTTGTCAAACAACTGAGCGCACTAAGAACATGTTCGAAATAACGGGCAAGGACAATGTGTGGAATAATAGAACATTTGTGACCGGAAGTTTGTCTCCTTACAAAATTTTAAAGGCTTCGTTGCTCTGTTGGGACTTTCATTTAAACCACTAAAGCATTGGAAACTTTATATCTATTTTCTTATTCCATTTTGTGGTGGTGGGTATATTAAATTGTACTGGCACGCAGAAGCGCTTTAGATAAACCCACCTTTTATTATACCAATGGCTTCAGAATCATTTCAATCAGGATCAATCTGTTTTTCTGTCTATCTGTTCGCCTGATGTTTGCAAATGTAAATTTGTGTTCGAGTCAGGTTTTGAGATATTTTGATAAAATTTGGTACACTGGCGTGAGTTGGCCCAACGCTATTGAAATTAGGTTGATACGGTTCACTTTTTCGAAAAATTTCAATTTGCAAAACTTCTCGACAAAAGTATCGTTGATTGTAAAGTTGAACGTAGTTGAACATGTGCGTTAACGCGATTTTTGATAAACTTTCAGAATTTGTACGTGCGTTGCTTTTGACAAACAAACCGGAACACACACGCTGATGTGTTTAAAAAACAATACGAAATCACGTGGCCTTGTATGCTGCGAAAAACAACCAGAAGAAAGAAAAAATTAAATAAAATAAAAGTTAAACTAGACTAATTAAACTGCAAAAAAGCAAAATACTCTATATATTGTTTTCATTATAGTGAATACTATATTTTGTTGCTGCATTTATTATGAATGCTACACTTTGTTGGTGTATCACAAATGACTTATATACTTTATTTTTGTTTTAGCGTAAGAACAAATTCATGTTTTCATTATATTTATATTTCAGTAAATTTTTAGTTCAATAAAACTCATTATCATTAAATTGCTTTAATAAATTTTTCAAAATATCGCAAAGATGAAAGACACTTTTACTAGTTATTTCCCGATCATCTTGCTGCTTTGCGTGGCGATACATTATGCATTTTCACAAAATTTCGTACAACTATTGTGATCTTTACCACAGGTGCAGCGTTCTCGTAAATAATCGAAAAATTTTTTTTTCCCTAGAACAACGTTTTACTGAAAGTTTCCTTATTTCGTGGTAACAGAATCCAGGAAATTGCAAGGCTCCAATATCAATTGCAGCAAAAGTACGATTCACATCGCGCACTGCCAGCAGAACTATTGAGTATAAGCCTGAAAGGACGAATATATTATAAAATATTGATCATGTTTTAGGGTTATAATTTCATTATTTTGACCTAGAATTAGGAGGACGCACAATATTTTCCAAATAAAGCACCTACGTATTGTGCAAGATTTCAAATAGTATTGAAATCATCTGCGATGCGCTCCCACTCCAACTTGTTTGACAAAGACAAATGAAACGGAGTACGAAAATCTCGAAAAGCCCGATAAGTACCATGGAATGTTAAATGTTATAGACAGCAAATTGGCAGTGTATAATTTTACTACCCTGAAGCGCGGCGAAGGAAACTTCTTTTGGTTTAGTTTCCTCAGAGAGAAAACGCTGTCACCATTTTCTTTATACTTATCTGTCATGATCAATAAAACATTTGAGGAAACACTATCACCATATTCTTTATATCTATCTGTCATGATCGGTGTTGCCCATCGACTAGTAATCACAGCTGGCATGGTTTCGAACGCCATAACCGCCCTGGTCTCTGTTCGATTTGTAAAAATAACGCCTACTATTACATGTATTGCTGCCCAGCAGAAACCGCTTACATCTATATACGCGCACATTATAGCTCGGACTCATGATAACGCTGGCGATATGGAATGTGTAATTAAAAATAGTACGCGGAAGGACCAGTCCATTCTAACAGCAATTAAAAAAAAATGTGTGTTCTCGACCCACACGATGAACATAAGAGCCTCATATTCTTCCTTCTAAGCTAGGTGGAATTTTAAATATTTCAATATCATCAAATATACGAATCAACAAACAAACATATCTGTAGCATTATATATACCCAATTTTTTGTCTGCTACAGTTGTAAGCTCGCAAAGCTAATTTCCTATATCTTTGGTTACTAAACATTCAACAGAGCTAATTTCCGTTATAGTTTTCTGCCATGCTACTTAATCGAAAATCCTTTCGGTACACTATTTGTCTTTCTTTGAACTGAACTTGTCTACTACGGCAGTGTTGGTTTTTGTTGTAGACTTCTGCAAGTCTCTTGGCTACTTCATCTCTTATAAGTCGCATCTTCTCTAGCATATTAATCACATTTAAGTCACAATTTCTTGCCGCATTTATTTTACATTTTCCACTATGGTCATCACAATATATACATGAGTTTTCTCTTATTTAAAACAAATTCGGCAACTTAACACTTCTTATGTGGATTCTCTTTTACAAAAACAATTCTTCAATTCATAGTTTTTTACTAGATAACCATGCGGGTTTAATCTTACACGGTTAACTTCCTAATTTTACGGTTTCTATTCTTTGTTACCGAATGATTGAAAGTACGGAGTTCCTCTTCGGACTAGTTTCACTTTAATCGATTACCACGGATTACTTTTACGGATCACACGTCTGGTCCGGGTCGGTAGAAAAAGAAAGAAAAATGGCGAGCTGTACGGTGTTGCCAATGGAAATAAATCTTATATTAAGAATACAGAACCTTTTGCTTAATTAACTTAAAGTGCTGCGATATTTTAATAACTGGTACCTAGACTACTTTAACAGTTTATGAATTTAGCATGAACTCCGCCCTCCAGATGATGCCTTTCGTCTTGAGGATAAACCGAGCGCTGGTTTTCCCAGTTAATATAATGAACACCACGTAGACGAGCCAAATCGCGATAACAATTCGGATCCAGTCAGGTAAGAACATGTACAAAAAATTAACAATTAGAAATTTATTCTAGTCTTACTATTTAAAAAAATTTTAATATAAAAGCATAATATATTTCCCTTTCAAATATTTTCAGAAACGAAAAAACAGAAGATTACTTGAAATAAAAAATTTTCCAGCTCTTTTTCTACTTTTTCTTTCTGTTCCGTAAACTAAAGCGTTTCTGGATGTTAGAATATCTTACCATTTGGTAAAAATTTTCAAATATAACCTAAGTCGGCCATCGCATAATGAAGATCATAAACAAAGTCTTATAAACGTCGCATGCCTTAGGTAAAATTAAAACAAAAAAAAAAAATACTTAAAAATAGTATATATCATACAGCCCGCTAGTTTGGATATATTATTTCATCAAAAGAAATGTGGAAAGGTTTCAAACGTTTTGAGTTCTAATAGTTGATACTTCATATCAATTTTGATTACTTGTTGAGGTATATTTTAACCTTCAAAGAATAAATATTGAAAATTTATCCAAAATTTCACACTTCATTTATTAACACAAGTGGCACAAAAAAATAATGACTCGTATACAACTTTAAAAACAACGCTTTCTACTTGTGAGCCTCGTATGCAATATTAGGGAGTCTTTTAAATATAATATTTTAATATTTTTGAGAAATTTATTATCATTAGAAAATCACGCTTAAACTATCTGAAGAATCTTGTTGTAAGAAATTACTGAACAAAATCGCCCTTGCTGCGTACTTCGATATTGTTACTTTTCATCGATCAATTTGATTTGATCAGAAGAAAGTGAGACGAACTCGAAGTGCTTCATAATTTAACGAAATTAAGTTTTATACTAATATTGATTAATCGTTACCTTACCATAAAAAGAGTACACGATTTTTAAAATTTTCAGTTAATTTGATTTCATCAATGTTTGCATTTTATATATTGGAAAGTTAATGTACTACATATTGCATATGAAGTACGATTTTGTTCCATAATTTCTTTCATATTGTTCCTTCAGATCTTCGTATTATATACTGTCATAATTTTCTGATTTTCTTGTAAATGAAGTAAACTCTTCCAATGTATGTAGTACCATCTATCAAAGCGTTTGGATTAGCGGTCGAATTTAAGCGGATATCAGTGATTTCTAATTTACGTTTTAACATATTATTGCAGTTGTTGCTATTATTTTTACTATTACCGTTATTATTGTTGTTTGTGCGACAATAAAAATGTACAGTTAATATTTGGTTTAGTTGACATGCACTTTGTGATGTTTATTTTTTTATTTGTTGTAGATGTAGATTTTGTCGGCATATTAATTTCATAATTGCTTTTTGATAAATATAAATTCAACTTTATTTTATGAAAAAATACTGGACGCCATATTGCAAGAGTGAAAAATTACGAAAGTGATTGTGAAAATTTCTATGAAAGAATAAATTGCTAAATTATTATGAAGCAAAAATTTAGAGCTTAGAGCATAACTATCATATACATAGACTTGCCAATTGCTTAATACTTAAGACTCTTTAATTAACACCTAGACATTAATATATACATTTTCGTTTTTGTTGTTAAAAATGCTATGAATTAAACCAAAAAAAAAAAATAAAATAAAAATGTACTAAATTTCTTTTCCTAGTTGTATGAAAGGCAATCAGATAAGAGGGGTCTTCGGACCCAACTTCGGGGTCTCTCGTTGCAGATTATGGGCCGAAGGAGACCATAGGTAGGGTAGAGTACAAAATAGCCTAGGGCTTATGATCTGCCCATTCGGTAAGTAGGTTTCGTCCGTCCGTTAATTCCATAAAGTTAAGGTGTACTTCCTTTAGATGTAATAATCTGTGGAGTGTCCGTGGGACAAAAATTTAAAATCCTCCATATCTCCCGAACTATCTAGCAGTATTGGCACGTGAGTCTACAACCGCCGATCCTCTTCAAGTAGTCCGTAAAGTCCATAGTTCTATATTTAGATAGGCCGGGACGATTTTCAGACATTAGGCGTTACAAAGCATATACTAGAAAATGTGTCAATTTTGAGGAATTTAGCGGTTATATTTGATTCCAACCTTAAGTTTAACTCCCACGTTGACGCTTCTGTGAACAAGGGTAAATCTCGCCTTAGATGGTCGAAAGAATTAAAAGATCCATGTACTTCTAAAAGCTTATGTACTTTGCTAGTAACGGCGCTTTTAGAATATTCGGTTATCGTCTGATCACCGACTTATAAGTGTTATAGGGACCTGTTTGAATTAGTTCAAAGTACTTTTTTAATATATGCGTTGCGTGGATTAAGCTGAGATTTTCATCTATCCCTTCCATTATATGAGCACAGATTAAAGCTTATCGATTTACCATCCCCGATTTGCAAGACGTCGGGAGATTATGTCTGCTTTGTTTGGTGTCAAATTAATGAGGGAAGATATGAGCTTTCGACTTTGCTTAAATATTTTTATTAAAAAAATTAAAGTGTTACCGAAATTAAATTTGTGAATTGTGAAAAAAAGAAAAACCAAATTTGGTAAAAGTACAATTTTTTTTTTAATATCGTTCTAAATTAAACGGATGAGAAAGGATTTACTGGGTGCTTTCGACCACCTAACGCTATCCCAAAACGAGTAATTAAATTGTGTCTAATATTGGCAAAGACACACAAATATATGTTATATTGCTGAATGTAGATTTATACAGAAGTTCCGCGTTTCCAAAGCGGTTTTTCGTTACGTTCTGGGAAAAATTCGTATGAGTGGCGGTGTACTTAGCCATGACTTTATACTAGTTGGCTTCACCAGGTTACCAATAGCTGGCCTGTAGCGATCACACCAAAGTAGTTATCAACCGTTACAGTAGAGGTGTTACAAGAGTTGAAAACAAAATTTGGCGGAGTGGATCCAATGGACAGTAAACGTGGGTATGAAGGCATATTATAGGCGGTAAGTAACTGAGCTTTTTGTTTCAAATAAACGACCATTATATGCACATACTATGTGCATGCTCTTCAAGGCCAGCGCAGAGTGAAGCAATTTTTATTAATCGAAAAGCAAAACATTCCCTAAACATTTCTTTTTAGATTTGCGATCATGAAAAGAAAATCATTGCGGCCAACTTCAAATTTTCCGAGTCTTTCCATGATTACCATGTATGGACTCACTACAGTGAAAGAGCTTAACTAGAAAGCCATTGGACTGGGCTTGATAGCAATGCTTGGCTGCTCGGTAAGCGCTAAAAAAATAAAGTGGCCAAAAAACTACATCTTTCTCATTTTTTTAGAGTGATAAAAGATGCCCTTTAAAGTCTTGGCTGATGAAGTTACCTGGCTTACCGAAGTTTGGCGGACTCCCTGAACAAAAAATTATATATATATATATACAAGGAATTCAATTGCAAGACGAGAAACATTGTGAAAAGATGCACCGATGTGTATAAAGTTAGTATTTACACTACAGTATTTAGTATTTCGAAAATGTAACTAGAGTTCTTTATGTATTGGCAATTAAATGTAACTTTGTTGTAAATCGATTATGATCATTTTTAATTCATTTATTATTTTATGGGCTAACATAAATTCTACAAATTTTAATTCATTAAGCTTGCATACCTGTTATTGCTTACTTTATGTAGTTTGTTCATACAAAACAAATGTCAATTTGGTTTTCTTTTTTTATGCTTCTCTCAATTATTAGTGCATTATAATGGAAAACTTGAAGGAAAGTATTGGAAATTTGGTGACAATGGTACAAAATTAGCCTCTCAGTGATAATCAATTGTCGTTAAGAAAAACAAGGCGATAATCATCGTTTACTTACATGAATATCAGCATTATTTTACGCCAATAATCGTGGTAGTTATGTAGTTATTTTATTAATGAGTGGTTGTGCAAAAAATGAAACTAAATAAATGGGTGAATTATAAATATTTGTTTATATTCATATGTTCTATTTGACGTAACACACTACTGTTAATTCTTCTGACATATATGCTGCAGATGCCGTCAATTTGTATAATTTTTTCTTATATTAAATATTATCTTAAGAAATATAGCCTGAATATTATAATATTACTCATTTAATTAAGCTAAACGATGTAATAACCAAACATAGAAATTGTACCAATAAGAATATGAAATTAATTAAATGGAAAAGTATAAAGGAAGCATTTATTGATCATTGCACGTTTCACTTTTCTTCTGTGTGCCTTGGAATGTGTTAAAGTTACATAATAGCCTATTTTGCTTACAAGCACTAGCAAATTTTTCTTTAATATTACTTTACGAAGTAAAGTCGACGAAGTTGAAATCGTTTCTCCATCGGCCTAGGTCTACCTCATACATTAATAGATAGATACATTAATAGTATGTTAGTAAGTGACTTGAAACTACAAATATTGCAACCTAATCTGTTTGTTATTTCTCCTTCTTATCAGTTTTTTGTTGACGTCACAGGTGCCATAATCACAGATAATTAATGATTATCTCAATTTATTACATTTGCATATTTATTTGTACCCTTTTTAACTTTTTCCATTTTTGATAATTATCCATAGCATAAAAAAAGAGAATTTTATCGTTTAATAAAAAAGTAAAAGAATCAAATTGATAATAAATTGTTAAATAATAATCAATTAAAATCTTAAGTACTGATATTACAGAATTTGCCAGACCAGCAGAAAAAATCAATACAGGTATATTGAGGCAATAAAGAATGTGGAATAATTGAACAGTAGCTACACCCAACCAAGCACTAACACGTAATCCCTTTGATGTTCCACGCTGTCAAACAAAGGTTTAGTGCGAAATATTTTCGAAATTCTTTAGCTTTCAGACCCTTGTGATGCGTAACAAATATGTCAAATTTCAATTCGGCGCGATATTTACTATAGGCCGTTATACTTCGGTCGTCCAAATTTTACTATATTTAGGCGTGAGTTGTTGACGCAGTTGTAAAAGTCGCTGTGGCAGTTGTTAACAGAACAGGCATATCAGTCGCCAGCGATGATTCCCTTTGCGCACTTTACAAGCTAAGTTGTTGATTCCTGTTATTTTTCTTCTTCTTCTTCTGTTATTCAGCAAATTAAAAACAAATCACTGGGTGGTGTAGGATTTTGAGAGAAAAACAGCTGCAGAATGTTTTTAAATCAATGGGTGGTATAGGAATTCGAAGTAAAATATGGAAAATGACTCAAAAACGCAAGTCAAAACTTCATATACTAACAATGAAAACAGAGATCTTAAACTATGCAATGTCGTCCAATAAAAGCGGCACTTGGCTTCCACAAAAACGATCTCCACGAGTATGTGAAAAACGTTACAAAAATGTAAATTAATGTAAAAATAGATATAATAAATAAATAAAGAATCAATAATTAATTAATTAAAAAAATTTAATACGAATAAATCGATCAAAATTAAGTTAATGCTTATGTATGTAATAATTACATCTGAAAAAATTCAGAATTCAAACTTTCAATGCGCGACCAAAACTAATGTAATGATATTGGTTTTCACAATTTATATGGGAAAGTGGCTAGAGATGTATGTTTCAATTTCAAATAAATATCTCATAAGTCAATATCTTATAACATTTTATTTTTACTTTCAAAAAAGTGTCGACTTGTGTTCTGTGTAGTGCCTGTTTTCTTTTCGTCTGCAATTTTTTAATTGATTAGGTGTTCTTGTGTATTCGGCTCGTGTCTTTTCGGTGTTTTTTTACTAAAACTGAGTATCGCGGATACTCTACGTGTTTTCTCTAAGTGTAGTAATAAAAGGAAAAAAAATAAAAAAAAAAATAAAAAAATAGAAAAAAGAAAAACAAAAATAAAAAAAATTCAAAACATTTGACATCATCCTCAGCATTTCCCAACCTTTTCAAGTGAGTGGTTATTTCACAAAAAACTAAATAATAGACAACCATAAGGCATAATGGCCCAGGGGCCGCCAGATAAAAACTCGAATAAATTTGATCTATTCTGGCACATCTCCCCAAAGAAACAAAATTAAAAATTCGGACTTTCCGGTGTTGCCAATCAGTGACATCACTCCTATTGACAAAAAATATATAGTTGTTTCTTCAACTGATGCTAGTGTAACAATTTCTCAAATTAGCCCTTTTGCAATAAAAAAAGCGCTAGATAGCGTTACAACATACATAAACTCTATCTTCATTCTACGCGATGGGAATTTACTTGTCCTCGCTAGGAACCCGAGCGCAACAGAAAAGCTCTTAAAGTCGAAATCATTGGCTAATTTATGTGCTACTTCCGCTAAACTGAATGAAAAGCTGAACTCGGTTAGAGGGGTAATTTATGGTTCGTGCTTAAAGCAATTGTTCACGAAATATGCAATCAAGGAGTGAAGAGTATAAATTCACCAAACTAAATGACGGCGGAAAAACTCGCTCTACTACAGGAAGGATTATTTTGACATTTGATCGTTACCGGTTACCGCGAACAGTTGAGGTGGCGTGGCAAAGTGGAACTCTATATTCCAAATCCAATGCCCACGTTTCATACAAATGCGTGAAATCCTAAAAATTAAAACAGAAGATTACTGTAGCATGGGCGAAGCATGATGCAAATACCAGGAAATAAATCCATCTGGAACCCAAAGATTTAGCAAAAGTAACACCTACGGTGCTGTTGCCTCGCAAATCGAGCCTAATGACCCTTTAACTCCAACTCCTTCCAATAACAAACCTGTTCTATCATCAGCCAAAAACCATATTGCGAAACCAGATCCATCACCCGTCAAAAGTAATGTTGAAAAAATCAAAGCAACAGCAAATATTGAAAAAAATAACACAACAAAGCGTATCCTAATATCTAATAAACTAAATTCCCCAGAACCACCCGCTCTCAACTCTAGTCAACAAATTACAAGTTGTAATGAGTCCAATCTTCCATCCCTTAATCAACAGTCAAATTCAAATTATTTACATATGCCCACTCGTGCAACCACCTAAATACAGATTATTCTGTTGGTAAGAACAAATTATTCCCCTAAAATTGCTATAGCGACCTTCCCGACGGAGACGATGACATGGAAACTTAACCCACCTACCGCTCTCTTTCCATGTCACCACAATTAAATAAAATTTTTAAAATTCTACAATGGTACATTAAAGGACTTATTAATAATTTTGATGAACTCCGTTCACTAATAAATGATTTTAATCCAACCTTTATATCCCTTCAAGAGACCCATTGTAGAAGCTCCTTTATTCGTGTTCCACCGAAATCATATACTGGATACTTCACGAATACTGATCAAAATTCATATTACAAACAAGGAGTTGGTGTTTTTATAAAATCAAACATACCTCACAAACGCATAAATTTTAACTCAAACATACAAGCCGTAGCGATACAAATAATCTTAAACATAAAATTTACCATGCTTTCGCTCTATCTCCCACCTTCGCAATCGTTTTCTCAGCAAGAACTCTAAAATTTATTCTGCGTAGTTTCCCCCCCATTAATTGTATGCGGTGACTTTAGCAGCTGGGGCTCAACAGTGAACAACACTCGTGGTACTGTTTTAGAAAAGGCCTTCATTCAAAGCAACCTCTGCATTTTAAATGATGGAAAACCAACGCAGTTTTCAACTCATCAGACCTTTTCACATATTGATTTTACATGTTGCTCTCTGTCATTTCTTCCTTTGGTTTCCTGGTCTATTTCTCATGATATAAATAATAGTGATCACTCTCCAATCATAATCGATCTTAACCTTTCAAAGCCCTTTACTCCAGCAAAACAGGCCACATTCCTCCTAGATAAAACGGATTGAATTAATTACTCCAAACAGGGCGGGTCATTCCTGAATTCAACGCCATTTAACGGGAACCGAAACCACGATACTGCTACTACGTCTAAAGCGATTCGCACGGCTGCTCATCTTTCTATTCCTCAATGTAACAGCTTTTTTAAATGAGCTAGGGTTCCTTAGTGGAACAACTGTAACTGACGCAGATGAGATTTCCAATTATCTTGGAAAAGGGTGGTGCGAATACTCCTCTGACAGCAACTTTTCCGCTGCTTTCATCGAAAATAAAAGGACTGAAATTTCTCTTTCAAATGCTATTGACAGATGTGCCATGTTCTTGCAGAATTGTATATCTACCTTAGAACCTAAAAGGTGTCTCTCCAAATCTAAGGGGAGGAGACCTGGTGTAGGTTGCATCTCATACGAAATGACCAGCTCTCTGTCTAATTCAAGTAAAAAAAAATTTACTGGACCTATACAATACGTTATTTTTGACTGGCCATATACCCTACATGTGGAAACTGGCAGCAGTTGTTCCAATTCCAAGGTCAAAAAATGTCTCCATTGCATCGGATTATCGCCGAATCTCTCTTTTATCTTGCCTCTCAAAAGTGTTAGAGAAGATTGTGGCATCTCGATTATCCTGGTTTCTTGAGTCCAAGAACCTGATTAAAAAGCAACAAGTTGGTTTCAAGTGGGGTAGAGGGTGCATTGACGCTCTTTTACATATTGATTATTTTATGAGCAAAGCATTTTCCGAACGGAAAGATGTAACAATTCTCCCAATTGATTTCGAAAAAGCATTAGACATAGTTGGTCTTCATGTTATTTTAAGAGTAATTTAAGAGAAAAGTATAATT
This sequence comes from Glossina morsitans morsitans, assembly GCA_001077435.1. Lineage (NCBI taxonomy): Eukaryota > Metazoa > Arthropoda > Insecta > Diptera > Glossinidae > Glossina > Glossina morsitans. The sequence continues at coordinate 16,151 of CCAG010018943.1, read as the reverse complement.
GAAATCATGGAATGTTGGACCCAAATTCTTCAACTACATCAAATCATTCATGTCGCATTGGCGGTTTAAAGTTAGAATTAACAATCATTTCTCTGATTCCTTTCCGCTAATGAATGGGATTCCGCAAGGATCTCCTCTTTCTGTCACGCTGTTCCAGATCGCTTTCAACGAAATTAACAAAATTCTTTGCCTTGTACCGAGTATCGAACAATGTCTCTACGCGGACGATGTATATATTTTTACAAAAGAAAAAGATAACACGAAGGCAATTAACATCCTCGAATCTATTCGACGGGAGATCTCCACATGGGAAAACTCGTCAGGAGCTAAAATTTCTATACAAAAATCAAAAAAAATGCACATTTGTAGAAAGCAGATGTGCGATGCAGGAAATCTACTGATGCATATTAACGACTTACCAGTATTAAACGTGCAGAGGCTCCATAGTCTCGGGCTCACGTTTTCCCACAATTACCGTTGGAAAACACACTGTCTTCGGTTAAAAAATTCTATTTTAACAAGGATGAATTTCATACAGTACACTGCTTGGAAAAGCCACGCGCATATTAACACTAAGCATTAAGCAAGATTGACTACGCTTTGATAATTTATGGCAAAAGCTGCAAATCTAATATCAACATCCTTAAACCCAATCCAAGCCCTCAGAGCAAGTTGGTATGCTTTTTGGACGACGCCCATAAATAATATTATAATTGAAACTGGTTTCCCAACTTTAGATAATAGACTTTATGGGTTAAAAGCTAAAATTGTCCCCAAGTTTCTTAATTCAAACAAATCTATTCTCGGTGATGACACCAAAGTCACCATCTGCAATTGACTATTGTTTGTACGTCGCAAAGGAATTGGACATCCTCTTAAAAATTTTCCGCTATTTTGGTGTTATGCCTCCATGGATTTTGAAAGACTGCTCCTTTGACATCCCGCTGTCTATGCACAAGAAAGAAGATATTCCAAATTACGTCTCCAGAAATCTAATAACTGAAGAAACCTGTGTACTGGAGAGTACCGGTTGGAAGCTTTTATACACAGACGGCTCAAAATCTTCCTTTCTGCCTCCTGCTTGTGCCGTCGTAGATGCTTCAGGACAGGTTCTTCTCAATCATATATTTCACGAAAGTACTTCAACCTTCATAGCCGCAGCCAGAGCTATCCTTCATGCTGCGAACCTTGCCCATAAAAACAAACTCAAAACCGTCATTGTTACTGACAGTTTGTCTGTATTACAAACTATTCGGAATCCTTCGACTTCGAGATGGAGCACCATCAACAAATTAAGGAATATAATTACAACACCCGGCGGAAAAATTAAAATGTTATCGGTTCCTAGTCATATCGGTTTATTGGGAAACGAACAGGCTGATCGAGCGGCTAAGTATACTGCTTCTGCACCTCTAATTATGGATGATGTCATGAAAAAGTTGGATCTTCAACGATACATTGGAGGAAAAGTTAAAGAGAAAATTACAGAAGGAAATCTACAATACCATCATCAACACTACTCTTCTATTAACCCTCAATTAATTCCATCTTTATATCCAACAAATGTCGAGAAAATCAAGATCCAAACATTTTCGAGAATTCGTCTTGGGCATACAATTGGAACTCACCAATGGATTTTGAAGAAGTCTTCCTCCCCAATCTGCAGTTGTGGACAAATTTTTATTATAAAGCACATTCTCTGCGACTGCCTTAACTTTTCCTTGGCTAGAAGTATTGCATTTAAAACGATTAACCCTTTAGACTTTCTAAAATCAACTTCAGAACAGAATATTAATTCAATATATTACTTTATTAAAACTACTAGGCTCAATATCTAATGTAATGTTATAATTAACAGCTGATAGTCTGTGTTGCTAGTGCTCAATGTCGTTTTGTTTAGTTTAAAAATGTATTCCATTAGTCTAAAATTATAATAATAATAATATGTTTACTTTAAATTAAAAATATATCGCTCTTATTTGACAACTATGTCTTTATAGTGCAAATTAAGTGTGTTGTTTTCGTCAATTCTAAGCAGTTTCTTTTAGAAAGTTCATTAATTACTCTATTCTCTATTTAAAAAAATTAATTTTCTCTTTTAGTAAATGCTTTGAATCTCCTACGATATACATAAAGTTCACATACATACTTCCACAGGTCACTACCTGAGAAAAATGTTTTTCTTGAAATTTCCGTTTGTTGCTGAAACGCTCCGAAAGGTGTGTTCGTATTATATTTCGTAACACGCTAGATAATATCTATAGAAAATAAAGGTGAGTATATTAACTTGAGACCTTTTTGCATTAAAGTCAGCTTTTTCATTTAAAAAAAGTCGCAGTGAACAGGTATCCAAACCAGGTGATAGTCATCCAATTGAAATGCATACAACATCCTTGTTGTCAGTATTCCCCCTCCGTAGCCCAATGTCAGACTTGATGGGAATATCGGTCGCCGCATTTTTAATAATGTTTATTACATCGTATACAATGGGGACATTACGGATAATACCAAATCTATATATAATATAAGCTTCAAAGTTTCTTCTTAAAATCATTGTTTGTGATGAAATTATTAGCGCAGAGCAGAGGTGAACATTAATCTGGCTCTGCCCTCGTTAATCCTTTTGAGTTCTTTTAAGCAATAAATCGTAATCGTATGCCAGATTTTCGCAGGTTTCAATAAACACAGAGAAATTACACTGCATAGCATAGTCATATAAATTGATTTCGGTGTTTGAAATGTCTTTGGCACCCTAATCAGAAGCCTTATCAACAACCTGGTTATTGGGTACTGTTGGACCAGCAAGTGAAGGAGCTAATTTAGCACCTTTCCTAGCCATCTTGTAAGTGTTTCTGATTGCATACATATAGTTGCTTAAGGAAACATACGCATAACCGCATACGAGTATTACTACTCACGCACAGGTCAAAGTGAGTATTGGCGGTATGGTTTAATTTTGAAATAGTTGTGCAAGTTGGTAATGCATATCCTAAAAATTGTTGGCCAATCTGTGACACATCTTGTGATATCTTATAGAAACGTTTTATCAATGTTGACATTGATATCAAGGCACTTCATAACCAAAAATTTTTATGTAAATATTTTTGTAATGCACATCTCAAGCTATCGAAGAATGCCTGTATTTATGAATTACATATTTCTCGGGAGGATTGTGAATAAATGCAAGCTTTGTTTGAAAATTTTACCGGAATAATCTCATGTGGAATATTTCATTAATAAACATTACATGTTAATATTTCTTCTGTTTCAGACGAAACGCTCAAAATCCAAATTTCTGCAGTTCTTGCTCCCGAAGGATGAAATCATTGTAACAAAATTTGTTGCATTTTGAACCATTTAAAGCAATAAAAGCTCATACTAAAGCCAAATATTTCTCTGTGCAAGGCAAAATATTTCATACTATCATGCGAGGGTATAATATCTTTCCTTTCTTTCCATTTTTATTATTTCATTACAAATCAATTTTTTCAATTTGTTTTTTTTCTACCATAGCACGAAATTCAGAGTGGCTTTTTCAATTCAACAATTTATAAACCAACAAACACTAGTGATAAACAAATGTAGACTCAGATATCTTTGTGATCGTGAGGCCCACAATAGTGCTAGATTATATTTGGTTTTGGTTTTGGGGATAATATATCTTATTTATAAAAAAATGCGGTCACTTTTTCTCAAATTTGTGAAAATCAAATACACAGGATTTCTTCTCATATAAACATTCTCTCGCAGAATTTCTAAAAAATGCGGCCCTTTTTTCAAATTTCTTAAAAATGCGGGCACTTTCTCTCATATTTGTAAAAATCAAATACGTATGATTTCTTCTCATATAAACATTCTCTCGCAGAATTTCTAAAAAATGCGGGCACTTTCTCTCAAATTTGTAAAAATCAAATTTATATGATTTCTTCTCATATAAAAGTTCTCTCGCAGAATTTCTAAAAAATGCGGTCACTTTTTCTCAAATATATAATAGTTGTTAAGCATACATATATTTTCAGCTTTATCGTATTAACGAGGGAAATTTTTCCAGCTTTATCGTATTAGCGAGAGAAATTTATTGAAAGCAACTTTGCGCTAACATATGGTACTTTTTTTATAAACCATGCAAAAAAAAACCAGTTAACGGCTTTTAACGAAAAATCAAAGCCATTTCACAAGTGCACAAAAGTTTGAAAGAAAAAGCTCTTTAGAATACTTTTTTTTTTTAGAGGAGTTTATGGGTTTGTAATTTAACACAAAAGCACAATATCTTATTTTGCAAAGAAATCACTAAAGAATTATATCAATTATTATTAGTTTTTTTATATTAGATCGAGTCATAAGTAACTTTCGATGCAGGTGAGTGAGATTCGAATGACGTCAGAGCTTTTACAAAAAAATTTTAAATACGTGATGAAGATTACAATGAAGATGAAGATTTTGAATGAAGTGGCTCTGGTTCAAAGGCGGTAGGGAACAAGAATATCGAGAATTATACTTGGTGCTCCGTTATGAATGAATTAAAAATTGTGGAACATAGCAGTCGGTCTGTTACTATTAGTTTCGTCAGCGGCTAATGGGAAAGTGTCAGCCAATGATAGTTATATATCGAAAAATTCGTAAAATCCGGACTATGGTTAAAGGTTATTTAAAACAAAAACTACAAATACTTCTAAATGTACTTCTATGATATATTCTTCACGCACATCGGCACAGATTGCTTCAAAATATGGCTTCCAAGATTTGCCACAAACGGCGTCTTGGCTTAAAACGAAAGGGTCGAACGATAAGTTAATCTCTTTGAATCAATATAGACAATATTATCCAGGAGGCATATCGGTGATCACAAATTTGGTTAGAATCATTTGGCGTTGCCTTTGCCAGAGGATCCACCCTGTCTCCAAGCTTCAGTATATTTCAGCGAAGTTGCTCAATTTTGGGTCACAACAATTGATTTCTATTGGCAATTGAATGACGTCTGGATTACATCTTTCTGGTCTTCTACGTACTTTTATGGCAATTACAAAGAAATTACAATTATTCTATGAAAATAATGATTGTCATTGATTATTGAAAATCTATAAAGAATAACGAGAATTTGGAAAATATTGTCTGAAACTCTTACAAAGTTGAGTTATAAAGGATAAAACCTTGCTCGTTAACACCCTTAAGTTCTACTTTAAAAATGATAATGGAAAAGAACATCACTGTCTGGCTGGAGTTTAAATCGGTCAATGTAAACTTATTAAGACATTTTGTGAATAAAAAGAAGTTTTAAGTTATTAGAGGGGAAAGAAGAATTTTTTCTAGGATCATGCAAAGATTCGAAGGAATCTGCTTTACCGATATTGTCGGATAATATCTAAGAGTTAACTAATAACTTGAAATGATTCTATAATTGGTTTCTGCAGAGGACTTGAACAAGCGATTAAATGGTTAAATTTAAGCCGATTAAAGTAAGTCGACTTAATAAAATTTGTATTTCTTGGTCTAAAAATATGAGACTAAAATAGCATGGTTGACTTATTACACCTATCAGCTCAATATATCTTTGAAGTACTTTGCAACATAAAATATAGATAGGAATGTGGAAACATTTTTCAATACATTTTCATATTTTCACAAAATTTAAATAAAATTTTTTTTCACATTAGCTTATATATCTCCTGGAAAACGCCACTAACTGGTGTAAGGAAGCGACTGCTTTGTTACTAAACTATAATATTTTTTTACATATACTCATAATTATATTTGTATATATACCTTATTGAACTTCTTTGTATATACCTTTACCCACCTTATAATGTATAGCTAGATTGTTATACATGTTTTTATACGTTCGCAACATGTTTATAAAGAATATTTATGGTCGCGGATATTTGTTATTCAAATTCTCATATACTTTGTGTATATTCACATTTTGTTTCACATGTCATATTTATATATTTTAATTCCTTAAGCATATTTGCGGTCATTTAAGCATAAATACGAAGAGCAGATATAAATAAGAACGAAGAGCAAATACAATGTCAATTAAATCTTTCAATTCAGTTTCGCAGTCTTTTTCTTGTAAGCAGTCTTGAAATTCTCAGTTAGTGTGCGCAACTAAAAATGCTAAAGAACATTTTTCCTCAAATAAATTATTAGTAATAACTTGAACGCTCAATAAATAATTTGTTTAAAAAAACTAGTGCAAAATGTATACAAGGAAATCGATGAAAAATATTGATATTAAAAATTATTTTCTATGTATCGTATGGATCTTAACATTTATAAATACAATTTTTCCTTTAACGAAATATTTTATTATAAAATATGTGCGGGCGGAGCAACAATTCCAACTTTATTAAATTTAGGCAATTTCTCTTGCGATTTCATTATTCGATTGCCGAAATTAATTTTCAAGTATTTTTCCAGCCTTTCAGCCTTCCAGGTGTAACCACCCCTTTCAGGCGTTCACCAGACCTGTGTTCACCATCGCTTACGTCCGTACGACTTAGTTCAAAGTCAGCACACCGACGACAAACTATTGTTTTCAACAGAAAGCAGGAAAAAAACAAAAGTAACGTCGCTGCAACTTTGAATTCCGGGAATTATTGACCGATTATTACGTATATACACAGATAGGTCGAAATTATCATGGCCATTCAACGTCATGGGCAACGAACGTTACTTTCTATATACACCTTACACATTTGTGTCAACGGAAATCAAATGAAGTCTTCATTTACAACAAATTACAGATCGATATTTGTAATGCGAAAATCGTAAATCTTTTAATTTTTTTTCGAAATTGCTTCGGTTTTTTAAAAAGCCGACACGTGATTTTTTTAAATTCAACTTCTTGAAATTTATTTTTGATACACTTCTCTGGCTTTTTCATTAACTCTTCTTCTGGCATTTTTCATTTACTCTTCTTCGTTTACTCAGCTATCAAATGAACATACATGTATGTAGAGTGAGTCTCATTAATATTGGATCTTTTCGCTTCACAAAAAATAAAGGCTTGTTAGTTTAGTATTTTCCACTACTAGGGAATATCTTTTAAAATAAAAAAAAAAAAAAAAAAAAAACAAACAAAACGTTGTTTCAATAGATAAGAACATTAAATAACTTCAAGAACTCATTATTAATATTGGGTTCTATCCACATGAGAAAGGATACAGAGATATATTAATATAAAAAAAAAAAAATAAAAAATATTTATTGGGGCATCCTTTTTGCTTAATAACGTCATTCAAACGTTTTGATATACTTTGTATAATTTTTCTTAATATCAATTCTTCGAGTCGAGTTAATGTTGGCATTTTTAATAGTTCTATTCAAAATTAATTTGTTTTCTTTTTTTATTTATTTATTTATTTATTCTACTTATACATGAAACTCAACTAAAAACTAATGACGAGTTCAATTGACTTTTAAAGTAAATCTTAAATTAATTATTATTAAAACTTAGTATAAGTACAATAAAACAAATAAGAAGGAAAAGAGAAAAAAAGAAAAAAAAAGCATGTACGCAACTAGCACAGAGCCACACCCACAACCGGTACAGGACCAAATTTCAAATGGACCCCTAAACCATCGCAAACATGGATAAGCTTGGCAACCGATAATAGTTAACAACAATTAATTTTCGAATCGTAATGACTTTTTAGGGTTAAAAATTAGTTTAAGTACGACATTGGTAAATCGCGTGTATTAAGCAATGTCGATTTAATGGACTTTAAAGTGTCCGATAGTGAGAATAAGTGATAGATGGCAGTTAGGTTCTTGCAAACAACTCTGAGCGGCTTAAACAGCTCATAATTATATTTACATTGACTAAGCTTAACCAAGATAAAGTGCCTAAAGAAGCGGTTAGGGACATTAAAACTTATTTCTCCAAGTAATGACGGCGAGTCAATAGCACCATTTATGACTTTGATTACGAAGCAAACGCCAAGAACAAATCTACGTTTCTCAAGCGACGGTAAGGACAACAGGAGCAACCTATTTTCATAGGGAGGAAGAGAAGCAGACGGATCCCAACCCAAATTCCTAAGGGTGAATAGCAAGAATTGCTTTTGAATAGAATCAATTGAATCTATATAGCACCTATATGAAGGAGACCACACAACAGAAGAATACTCAAGTATAGGTCTAACCAAACACATGTGTAGTCTTTTGGTAATATAAGGATCATCAAGCTCTTTGGACCACCTCTTAATAAAACTAAGCGCGGACCTAACACTGCTTAACGAAAACTCGACGTGTAAGTTAAAACGTAACCTATAGTCAAAGAGAACGCCTAAATCTGTGAACGACTCGACATCCTCCAACTTGTGTGAATCTATGAAATAGTGGGTAATGAATGACGACTTCCTTCTTGAGAAAGAAAGCTTCTTACATTTATTTAGATTTAATGTCAACACCATGCAACCAAATTATTTAGGTCAATTTGAAGCTGATGTGATTGCGATTCTATAGAAAAGGAAGGAAACAGTTTCACGTCATCAGCATAAATTAAGATCTGGCTGGATTTAATCCCCGAAGGCAAATCATTAATGTATAGATTAAATAAAATGGGTCCTAAGTGGCTACCTTGAGGTACGCCTGACGTAACGGGGAATTCATATGAGGTGGTGAAATTAAACAAAACCCTGAATGACCTATTATGCAGATAAGTGCTTATCCATTTCACTAAATGGGAAGGGAAGCCAGAGGCTTGAAGTTTAAAGATAAGTAATTTATGGTTAACCAAATCGAACGCTTGCTAAAATCAGTGTATATGACACCAGTGCGAGAGCCACTAGAAAAAGCCTTGAAAACATGACAAGTAAACTCTAACGGATTGGTGACCGCAGATCTTCCTTTTCGAAAAGCCATGTTGGAGTGAAGAAATATACGATTTGGTGGCAAAGGCCAGATGCTGTGTCACAATTCTCTCGAATAGTTTAGGTAAAACACTTAGCTGGACAATGCCTCTATAGCTCTCCACGAGTTGTCCTCTCCCACTTTTGTGAATAGGAATAAGAAAACTACTCTTCCAACACAAAGAGAAAACACCTAAGTTCAAGGACTGATTAAATATTTTTGAGATAACACCACAAAGCTCGATAGCACAAGATTTAAGTACGCATGATGGAATTCCATTAGGTTCAGGCACACAACTGTATTTTAGGGAACTCAACCCTTTAAAAACGTCATCTTCAGAAATAACCAAATTAGGGGTTGAAACCAAGTTAGTTATAGGATGTGGGGAATTCAGTGATAAATCGAAACTAGCAGTCGAAATGTTTCGTCGGAAGTACTCAGCAAACAGATTTGAGATTTCAAAATCATGCGAGGAATCAGAGCCATTAAAAGAAACATGCGAGGGATATGCGGTAAATTTTTCTTTTTGAATTAACTAAATTAAAAAAGTATTTCGGATTAGCAAATAGAGATGATGATTTAATGAACTGAGAGTATCTGCAGTAATATTGGTGGTTGAGGGAGTTAAATCTATGCCTTACGGCTGAGTAAGCGAAATAGTCTAAAGAAGAGCCACTTTTCGAAAATTTCTTGAAAAGCTTGTTTTACCTATTCTTATAATATCTAATTGTCTTGTTAAACCAAGGGGGACACCTGCTTGGAGGACAGCACTGCTTAATCGGAACAGATGCAGCAATAGCTAGATTTAATGTATTGTAGAACGATGACAATAAGGTTTCTATACTTCCGGTTGAGAAATTAAGCCTCATACGTGAAAGATGATATTTTAGCAATACAATATTGATTTATGAAAATCATAATATTTGCTTTAAAAGGTTGGATTTGGGGATATTAAGGCAGTTCAACGAACCATCATATTTGTGATGAAAGGAAATGCACATTGCTGGATGATAAGGATTCTCAGGTAAACTAAAAGGTGGACAACGATTTACACTAATCCCAGGAAAATTGACAAAGCAGAGATCAAGCAGTCTACCATTACCATTAGTAGTACGGTTATATCGAACTAAATTGTGGTCAAATAATTCGTTGAAGAACACAACAGCTCTATCAGATGTTGAAGTAGGAATCAAACAGCCAGAATTATCACTGTTACACCAAGTGACTTGAGGCAGGTTGAAATCTCCCAACACAACGACCAAATCGGTGGGTCTAGACTGCTTGGCAACTTCACAAATGAGGGCAGCCTGTTTCTTATATATGGAGATATCAGAATTTGGGGGAATATAGGAGCAGGTAATAAATAGCTGTTTATTAGGCATTTTCGCTCGAATGGCGATAAATTCAACATCAGGAGAAGTAGGAAATTCTATTGAATTAGACGGGATTGACACAGATATGGCAATTAATACACCGTCACCAATGCGATTCATTCGATCATTTCTGAAAACCTGGAAAGAATTATGGAAAAGTTCCGACGAATGTATATCAGGTTTTAACCAAGTTTTAGTGAAGGCCAAACAGAAAAACTCAGTGCTTACTGAATTTAAAAAAGTAGAAATTAGGCCCCTAACATTTTGATAAATGAGATATAATGGGCCTGAAGAAACATTTAGTTTTTTGAAGGCGACAGGACTACAGCTTTGGTATTATGGGGTCGATCTTGAGGAATAAATTCCTTAATTAAGGATCCTACTGGCCACACTGGTTTATTTAGCGACATCTCACTGTTTTTAGTCGGAACTAGTATTTTAAAAGAAGATATTGCTCTAGATTGAGAAGGGGACAATTTGAAGATGCTAACGCGCTTTAAGTTGACTGATGGGACTTTCGCTGCCAGATAGTTTTTTATGTTATCCACCGATGTTTCAGGTGCCACTCTTGACACAAATATTGCTTTCCTGGGTGGAACTGCCATCAAGCAAATGTCATTGCTACTAGGAACAGTAGGGTACACGACTGGGGCGTTATGAGATAGGAAGAATATTGAGGGGGCTACCACACTTTGCACGAGTAGTTTGAGCGCCATGCCCAGTTTGGTGACCAGCGTTCACACTCGAAGAGCCAGAGGGAGAAGATTATGTATTTCGCTCTTTATCATTTTTAGGCGATGACGCCTGATTAGAGTTAGTGACGGCAAGGGGAGGAGATACCCTTGCCACTTCAGCATAGCTTAAACCAGAAGAACTTGCTGGGTTGTCTGCAACTATTTTGTTGCGGACCGACTCAGCAGTATCGGAAACGCTGACGTTCATTGTAGAGTTAGGCGGAGCAATAACTTGTACCAACGAGTCACATTTAGAAGGAATAAGAGGTGAGAGTAATTTTGCTAGCTTAGGAAGCAGATGAGTGCTCAATAAAGCGACACTCATCAAACCTAGACTTAATTAGCTCAAACTTTTCCCACACAAGGTGCCGAGATTTTTACTCAATTCAGAGAAAGCATTTCTCGTCTCCGTGAACAATTTGTAGAAGTCTATGTCCGGCTTCCTACAGTCAGGACATGACCATCGTAAGCCTTTCGAGGGGTCAACGACTGCGTCAGCAGCACGGCCGATAATACCGGCACACTTTGCATGGCCAAAGCGAGCGCAAAGACAACACCAGACGAATCTTTCAGATTCAGAGACAGTTTTTGCATGACATGATGTATATAGATACTCCATGTCAAGTCAAAAAGATGGAAGTGGGTTATTGGGAAAAAGAACGAACAAATTCAAGAGGATCACTACACAACACTAAATTTATTTAAAAATTTAAGAAAACTTCTCCGTTACGTTGACACTGTAACAAGAGACCAAAAGAACAAAAGAAAGCAAAACCAACCTACAAACACTAAGGAAAAGAGAGAAAACAAAATCACAAATATTACTCTCAAATTAGACAAAAATTTCACATTACTGAAGCAACGGCAAACAAAAAGCAAGAGAAAAGCTGTAATAACCAAAAGAAAAAAAAAGGAACTACTATCAAGAGCACAAGTGCTGAACGCAAGAACTAAGATGAAAATCACGACAATCATAATATAATTAATATAATTCTTTCACTCTTACACCTTTATACCTTTACAAATAATTAGGCTTCAAACGCGTAAAAGGATATAAAGAAATAAGAAATTGAAAACAGTCCAATAACTCTTCACACAAAAATAAAACGATACGATCATGGCGCGAACAGTTGCCAAACTGCAACTTCGTAAGAAACGCTGTTTGCTGAATTCACTTTAGCAATTAAAGAGTGCTAGTCTTGGCGGAAACAGCCGAGCAGGGTCTCCTGGATATTGATGTACTTGGAGACAAGGCCTTATTGTTTTTTATTATATACATTGTATTACGGTTACTCAGTGAGTAAAAGATATGCAAAAGACATCAAACAACTGATTTTTTTTTCGATTCCTTTTCATACGGAACCAGATACCATGAAAATTATACAATATTTAATACACCTAATCGACGTATGACGACCGTGTCGTTACTACGCCGAAGCAAGCTGTTACATGGTCAAGAGCGACGCAACTCAAATGTCGGTAAGGTGACCCCTCCTATTGTACTTGCGAATATTTTTGCTCTGCCTTTATATCTACCTCCGCTTCTTTCTTTATACACGAACTCAATATTAATTTAGTAAGCAAGAATAAAACTGCAACAATAACTGCGGTTCAAAACTACGGTTTCCATTTTCCATTTATTACTTCGGACTCCTATACCACCCATTGATTTAAAAACATTCTGCAGCTGTTTTTCTCTCAAAATCCTACACCACCCAGTGATTTGTTTTTAATTTGCTGAATAACAGAAGAAGAAGAAGAAAAATAACAGGAATCAACAACTTAGCTTGTAAAGTGCGCAAAGGGAATCATCGCTGACGACTGATATGCCTGTTCTGTTAACAACTGCCACAGCGACTTTTACAACTGCGTCAACAACTCACGCCTAAATATAGTAAAATTTGGACGACCGAAGTATAACGGCCTATAGTAAATATCGCGCCGAATTGAAATTTGACATATTTGTTACGCATCACAAGGGTCTGAAAGCTAAAGAATTTCGAAAATATTTCGCACTAAACCTTTGTTTGACAGCGTGGAACATCAAAGGGATTACGTGTTAGTGCTTGGTTGGGTGTAGCTACTGTTCAATTATTCCACATTCTTTATTGCCTCAATATACCTGTATTGATTTTTTCTGCTGGTCTGGCAAATTCTGTAATATCAGTACTTAAGATTTTAATTGATTATTATTTAACAATTTATTATCAATTTGATTCTTTTACTTTTTTATTAAACGATAAAATTCTCTTTTTTTATGCTATGAATAATTATCAAAAATGGAAAAAGTTAAAAAGGGTACAAATAAATATGCAAATGTAATAAATTGAGATAATCATTAATTATCTGTGATTATGGCACCTGTGACGTCAACAAAAAACTGATAAGAAGGAAAAATAACAAACAGATTAGGTTGCAATATTTGTAGTTTCAAGTCACTTACTAACATACTATTAATGTATCTATCTATTAATGTATGAGGTAGACCTAGGCCGATGGAGAAACGATTTCAACTTCGTCGACTTTACTTCGTAAAGTAATATTAAAGAAAAATTTGCTAGTGCTTGTAAGCAAAATAGGCTATTATGTAACTTTAACACATTCCAAGGCACACAGAAGAAAAGTGAAACGTGCAATGATCAATAAATGCTTCCTTTATACTTTTCCATTTAATTAATTTCATATTCTTATTGGTACAATTTCTATGTTTGGTTATTACATCGTTTAGCTTAATTAAATGAGTAATATTATAATATTCAGGCTATATTTCTTAAGATAATATTTAATATAAGAAAAAATTATACAAATTGACGGCATCTGCAGCATATATGTCAGAAGAATTAACAGTAGTGTGTTACGTCAAATAGAACATATGAATATAAACAAATATTTATAATTCACCCATTTATTTAGTTTCATTTTTTGCACAACCACTCATTAATAAAATAACTACATAACTACCACGATTATTGGCGTAAAATAATGCTGATATTCATGTAAGTAAACGATGATTATCGCCTTGTTTTTCTTAACGACAATTGATTATCGCTGAGAGGCTAATTTTGTACCATTGTCACCAAATTTCCAATACTTTCCTTCAAGTTTTCCATTATAATGCACTAATAATTGAGAGAAGCATAAAAAAAGAAAACCAAATTGACATTTGTTTTGTATGAACAAACTACATAAAGTAAGCAATAACAGGTATGCAAGCTTAATGAATTAAAATTTGTAGAATTTATGTTAGCCCATAAAATAATAAATGAATTAAAAATGATCATAATCGATTTACAACAAAGTTACATTTAATTGCCAATACATAAAGAACTCTAGTTACATTTTCGAAATACTAAATACTGTAGTGTAAATACTAACTTTAGACACATCGGTGCATCTTTTCACAATGTTTCTCGTCTTGCAATTGAATTCCTTGTATATATATATATATAATTTTTTGTTCAGGGAGTCCGCCAAACTTCGGTAAGCCAGGTAACTTCATCAGCCAAGACTTTAAAGGGCATCTTTTATCACTCTAAAAAAATGAGAAAGATGTAGTTTTTTGGCCACTTTATTTTTTTAGCGCTTACCGAGCAGCCAAGCATTGCTATCAAGCCCAGTCCAATGGCTTTCTAGTTAAGCTCTTTCACTGTAGTGAGTCCATACATGGTAATCATGGAAAGACTCGGAAAATTTGAAGTTGGCCGCAATGATTTTCTTTTCATGATCGCAAATCTAAAAAGAAATGTTTAGGGAATGTTTTGCTTTTCGATTAATAAAAATTGCTTCACTCTGCGCTGGCCTTGAAGAGCATGCACATAGTATGTGCATATAATGGTCGTTTATTTGAAACAAAAAGCTCAGTTACTTACCGCCTATAATATGCCTTCATACCCACGTTTACTGTCTATTGGATCCACTCCGCCAAATTTTGTTTTCAACTCTTGTAACACCTCTACTGTAACGGTTGATAACTACTTTGGTGTGATCGCTACAGGCCAGCTATTGGTAACCTGGTGAAGCCAACTAGTATAAAGTCATGGCTAAGTACACCGCCACTCATACGAATTTTTCCCAGAACGTAACGAAAAACCGCTTTGGAAACGCGGAACTTCTGTATAAATCTACATTCAGCAATATAACATATATTTGTGTGTCTTTGCAAATATTAGACACAATTTAATTACTCGCTTTGGGATAGCGTTAGGTGGTCAAAAGCACCCAGCAAGTCCTTTCTCATCCGTTTAATTTAGAACGATATTAAAAAAAAAATTGTACTTTTACCAAATTTGGTTTTTCTTTTTTTCACAATTCACAAATTTAATTTCGTTAACACTTTAATTTTTTTAATAAAAATATTTAAGCAAAGTCGAAAGCTCATATCTTTCCTCATTAATTTGACACCAAACAAAGCAGACATAATCTCCCGACGTCTTGCAAATCGGGGATGGTAAATCGATAAGCTTTAATCTGTGCTCATATAATGGAAGGGATAGATGAAAATCTCAGCTTAATCCACGCAACGCATATATTCAAAAAGTACTTTGAACTAATTCTAACAGGTCCCTATAACACTTATAAGTCGGTGATCAGACGATAACCGAATATTCTAAAAGCGCCGTTACTAGCAAAGTACATAAGCTTTTAGAAGTACATGGATCTTCTAATTCTTTCGACCATCTAAGGCGAGATTTACCCTTGTTCACAGAAGCGTCAACGTGGGAGTTAAACTTAAGGTTGGAATCAAATATAACCGCTAAATTCCTCAAAGTTGACACATTTTCTAGTATATGCTTTGTAACGGCTAATGTCTGAAAATCCTCCCGGCCTATCTAAATATAGAACTATGGACTTTACGGACTACTTGAAGAGGATCGGCGGTTGTAGACGCACGTGCCAATACTGCTAGCTAGTTCGGGAGATATGGAGGATTTTAAATTTTAGTCCCACGGACACTCCTCAGATTATTACATCTAAAGGAAGTACACCATAACTCTATGGAATTAACGGACGGACGAAACCTGCTTACCGAATGGGCAGATCATAAGCCCTAGGCTATTTTGTACTCTACCCTACCTATGGTCTCCTTCAGCCCACAATCTGCAACGAGAGACCCCGAAGTTGGGTCCGAAGACCTCTCTAATCTAATTGCCTTTCATACAACTAGGAAAAGAAATTTAGTACATTTTTATTT